>JBCFXI010000696.1:0-117912 GCA_038496175.1 Ampulex compressa
TGCCCTGTCAATATCACTCTTGTATCGTCGCCTAAACACTCTTCAGTGGGTCCACGCTCTTATGACCTACGGAATATTTATGTCTTTTCACAGCGCACTATTTTCCCGTTCCCACATTATTATACTTTACATTTGCATCCGTAATTTCGTATACTCATCGGAAAAGTACCGTAGCAAAAGAACGAAACGTTTACGGAAAGATCAACGATAAAGGATCTGCCCGCTTAAAAAAATCCTTTGACGTTGAAAAACGACCGCTCCTCGGACGGTCGTGTAACTTGTTTGCTCGCGATTCACGAGCGCGGGTTCTCGAGAGCGTCGAGAGGAGAAGGCGGCGATCGCGAGGAACGATTATCCGTCGATCGGCGAACGAGACTCGCCGTCGACGCTCGACAGTCATTCCATTTATCTGCCACGCCGGTGAATGACGTATCGGCGCCACGGGGGCGTGGAATACTATCGACATTGTCGAGTGCATACGGTGCGCCTTTTGAAACGTCCTCAAAGGTATTTGGACGCGGACCCGGATGGGAATGTCGATAGCGTCCGTCCGCGAGGATCGCGGGACGATTACGGGAGAGTACCGACTACGGTACGTCGATTAACGCGCCAACCTGCGTAAGGTCACTCGCCGAGAGCGAACGACGATGACCCCCGAGCAGCGATGATTCGAAGACTTGAGGAATTTTTTAAGGGCCCGCTCGAACCTCGTGACCGTAATTACGACACTCTCAAGGCGACGATACAGATCTGAGTAATTATTTGGAAGGAAATACGAAATCTTCGAGCTTGCGGTTTCGATTCGGCGAGAACGAGCCTCCACGATCCTTTTTCGTTTAATTTACTTCACACATTTTTTTGCGCAACGAGCGATAGTATTTTGACGATCCAGTCTCTCCACGATAAGCGGACGCACTTGGGGAAGCGATTTTGTCCAAGGATCGTGCATTCCGGGGTACTCGCACTCGATGAATCCGACTGGAACTACCGGGAAAGCATGGATTTAGTAGTCGAGTTGGGTACGAAGGGCAAAGATCAATATGCGAAACGATCGTTCGTATTAGCCTAAGTACATAAAGCCAGGTACGACCTCGTTACGTTTCCCGTCACATTCGCGGGACATTATATCCGGCACCGGAAGCGGAACGTTTCGGATATTACAATTAGAGACCGCTATCTCGCTGTTTTGCATATCTTCCACGAGTGACGGGACACTCCGCTATCGGACCTCCCGACAGTCCGATTATAATATCCGAAAAGCTGCGAGGTAGAGCGGTTGGCTGGAAAACGAAGGAGCCCGGAACAGCCGCTCTTTTTTCGCGCCTTCTTCTTAAGAATTAGGGATATTGCGTTTCGAATCGAAGAATACGGCATTAGTAGATACGGAACAGGGAATACGGCGGTGCTCGTAGAGAGAAAGAAAAGCCGTTCGTTATAAGCCAAAGTGTGGCGCGAGCGCCTACGGCCGTCACGCGACATCGCACAGAATCACCGATGACAGCGCGAACCCTTTGCTCGGTCCTACGTCGAGTGTGTCTCGACATCGTGTTCTCTCGGCCTCGATGCTTTCCCACGATATCGTGCACGCGAACCGTTGGAACTCTTGGCTGCGTTTCTACGTCGTGGACACGAGAATGCCTTTTTCAGAAATCACCCTGATCGCGGTGATCGCTTTCGCTAGTCTTCGCCTAGTCCACTTTTGGATCAATCCGTGCAAGTGTTTATCAACTTGCTTACTACCGCGCGCACACGTCTCGATCGTCCGTAAGGCACGATTCACAATATTTTACGCGTCGTGTAAAATCGATGGATCCATCGTTCGTCGATCGTCTTAAACCTCGTACCTGATCGCGATCGAGGAAAAACGACACGTTATAGTTAAGGAGTAGCGGATAAACGAGCGTGCGGATTAAGCGCCAATGTGACAAGCTGCTGCATCCGTATTCACGGGTCGTTTCATCGATGCGGGTTATACGCGGTGGTCGTTAGGAGAGAAAAGGTTGTGTCTGTTTTTTTTGGGAGGACGCCTATCGATCGATCTCAAGGACACGCGCACGCAAGGGCAGGTGGTCGACGCGCTGGCACGGGTTCAAGAAGGAGGAAAAGACGAGAGCTTATGGATGGAAGCTGGGAGGGCAGGGGCTAAAGGGTTAGAGGCGAGTCGAGTGGGTACTCGAAGAACGACGAACTCGACGCGTGTCTGGCCAGCACGCTTCGCCGCCGGTTATTTGGACCGGCTCATCGCACGTACGACGCTCTAACCCGATTCGCGCTTACGTATAGATCTACCTGCCTCTAGACCCTCTCGATCATTGCCAATTTAAGCGTTTGGATTTGTTTTAGGCCTACGGACGCCGATGGAATTCGCACGTTTCGCGTGCGATGCGAAGAATCGTCCTTTATCTTAATATTTGACCACTCGGTGTGCGACATCGTATCACGCTTATGCGACCGCGAGCCAGGTGACCAAATTAAGGCTCGATGTCAAGACTCAACCGAAGTCTTTTTTGCTCCACTTTGCTCCAAAGAGATAATGCGCGATGCGATAAAACGGCTCGTGTCGCTCCGAAAATAACGGTCGCCTTACCGCTATCTTCGTTATCGCGTAACCTTGGTACGAATTGTGACCGTAACACGGACGATTATATCGGAAGCACGATGCAATAGAGCTGTCACGACCGAGGTGAAAGATCCTAGATATCGAGGAATTAACGATGTTTCAACGGGACATTCTTCACGAGCGCGCACCCGCTACGGTTTGCCAACCCTCCAGGCGTTCGATTCTCCTACGCGGGGAAGAAATAGACACGGCTTTAAAGTTTGATGGCCCATCTCGAGACACGAGGACGACGACGAGGATGACGCGAGCACGCTGGCGACGCATTTTAGCAGTCTGTGCCGGCTCTCTTTATGCGGGCTTAATGCATTTTTGAAGGTCGGGATATCATAAAGGCCAGGTCATAATAAACTGCGGGTCGGTTTCGAACTTCTACCGGTCCGTAGGGAGCCCCTCGCGAGCGTACCCAGGTAAGGGGACCGGTGGCTCCAGACCCCTCCCTCGTAAATAAAGAAAAAATCCAACGGCAGGAATATCTTAATCTTGCGAGGTGGACGGCATTCTCCTTTCGCGTGTTTTACTATCGCTACGAACGGCATATTCGTAAGAGAGATAAAAGTAAAATGCGTGAAATCATCGAGCTTTCCGATAATCGATGTTCTCGAGACGACGTTTGAACGATAAAAACAAACGAGTATCCCATTATCATTTTACGTATTCGCAACAAAACACTACCAATAGGGAGAAAAAATATTCGCACGCGGTCGTTGAAATATTTAAACATTAAAATTTCTTTAAACACTCTCCATGCATTGGTAAAGGAAAAAAACAACGCGAGCAAAATTCTCTCCCCTCTCCCCGCAAATCAGAATCCTGTCTACGCTCTTGGGGCTTCCTCCCCGCTTCGCCCATCGCGCAGTCTTCGGCGTGTCTACCGACCGTAGTCGTCCCGGACCCGAGGGCGCGAAGACTCGAAGGGGCGGAGAGGAGCCAGGAGGAGGAGGAGGAGGAGGAGGAGGAGGAGGAGGAGGAGGCGGGGAGAGGGAGGGGGGATAGCTGTGTTATAAAGGAAAGTACCCAGAAGGGGATTTTGAAGAGGGCGAGCGAGATGTTAACAGCCAGACACCATTGTCGTCGGGCCACACCCAGGCCTCCTAATCAGAGGTGCTCATTCCCGCGCTCCTCGGCCGCGGCGAAGCTCGCGAGAGGGCTATATGCGTACACGCATATTGCTCTTCGGTGCCTATTTAAGAAAATCAAGCGTACCGCCGTTAACGTTTTTGTCCGAATAATTACATCTTGATATCGGACGCGGTATAGTTGTACGTATAACGATTTACTCCCGATCCGTCGTCGCTGGGTAAATAATAAGGATCCAAATCGTCGTCGATCGATTGGCAAGGTCGGAGGGCGAGGTTCGTCCTTTCCAGCTCGCGAGCGAATCGGCGAGGATTTGGATCATTACGCAAATTTATATCGATGCTCGCGACCGATCGTTGAAAATAACTTCCTTCTCGCGAGAGGCACTCGCGGAAGAGCCGCGAGAGGATGTTCCGTGACGTGGGAATGGAAGGTCGGTAAAGCGTAAGGAGAGGTGATTAAGTTAAGTGGTGAATGCGACGGTGCGTCGGGGAAAGCGCGCATTGTCTCCCTCCACCCTTCTTGCCGGGGAAACATTTGTGCTCCTTTAACCCTTTACGTCTCTCTATCGAGTACGTCTCCGCATCCTATTCTTTTGATGTCGATGCTTTGCCACGATCCTGGGGGAGAATCGAGCGAAGGCTCGGCTGAATTTTCATTTAGGGCCGTCAGATATGAGCTTTTACCGCTTTGCGACCGATGGTGTTTGTCCCGCATCGCCCCGAGTGTGCCCAAGTGTGCTTCTCGGCTATCAGCGATATAGCTAATCTTTTAGACGTTATTATCGATATTACGGTCATTTTTAAATGGACTACGACGAAGTTGGAGTCGCCGAGTCTTCGGTGCCAAAGATCGAAGCCCGAGAATGGACATAAGTAGGACGATGATTGCACGAGGGGTCGCTCCGTTCCGGTATTCGATGACGAGGTCATCCTGACCCCTCCTCGGTACAAACACGGATTTCGGAATATAGAGAAATGGATCGATGGGGTCAATGGCCCCGAACCATGGCACGACGACAATTCCGATCCATCGATCGGTTTCCATTGTCCGCGACCACAAAGCGGTAAGGTAACGATGCAAGCCGGTACAGTTAAGATAATGAAGGGAATTAAAAGGTTTTCGAAAGATCCTCGTCGGAGGTTCGAGGGCTCTCGATCTTGTCGATCGTCGGCTTTAAGATTTTCATTAAATTTTAAACGCTCGCGTTTGTCTCTCTCCTTAAATTAAATTCTTAATCAGATTTCAAATCGGTAATCCCCAAGAGCATCGTGGGATTTATTTGTCGCTAAAAGGTTTCAAACCACAATTTGAGCGAAATAAACAACGCTTCGACGCTGCACGAACGGAGCCCAGACACTCGGTGATCGCCGACATTATTAGCCGACTCTCGACACTCGAGTCTACGGGCCACCGCCATTTTCGAGCCTCCGCATACTCAAGGCGCCTCGCATACGCACCGCGCGCAAAGCATGCTCCTTCGCATATTCGCGAGACGTGCCATCGGCATCTACGTCTTAAGGACGTACTCTCGATGAGCCTATTCTTGGAAACGTTCCCCAGGATCGCGATAAAAGCGTCTCGATCTCCTTCCCAAAGCTTTCTCTCCACGCGCCGTGCATACCATTTTGCCGGGGAAAAAAGTGCGTCCAAAAAAAGGAATCCCAGTCGAAGCGGTCGAACCCCGAGGCTTCGAAGTCGATCCCAGGGATAATCCCGCAAACTTGGAGATTACGGAGAGTCGAGTGGTAAAATCCGCGGGTGAGCGGGAGCGATAGGAAAGAAGGAAAAGCTCTTAACGATCGATTACACCGGAGACTCTTGCGGCCAGCTAGATTACGCGGTCCCAGCTCGTGGAAGGGCCCGGCCTCCGACGAGACGTCCGCTACCGGTTGCAAATCTTATTTGAATTGGAGATGCCAAGTTTACCCCTTGGCTGGACCGACGTCGGGAGCGTATAGTCAGCTTAGAGGGGAGTCGGTAAGTAGCTTAGGAGGACGCCGAAGAGCCTCCCGCTGCAGCGAGGAGCTTTTGTCCGTTCCTTTTGCATCTCTATTTTGACACTGGCCTCGCGAAAAACGTATATCTCTACGTGTACCGGACGAACTCGCGTGCTTTCGGATTACGTTGTTTTCCTACATGCTTCCTGGCAACCGATCGTTTCAACCGGAAGAAGATGGTAGAGCTCGTTGCGACCTTTGCCCGTCTTTTGATGCGCCGAATATTAAGGATTTGAGCTCGAGTATCGCGTGCGCGTGCCCGAGTCAAGGATCGGTTGGTTGGATCGAGTGCTCGATTAAGAAGAGACGACGCTCTTCGATTATAATAGAAAGGTTAGCGATGAATAAGATAGTGGAATACCTGAAAGTATTGTAATTTGTATACCTTCCGATCACCGTAGAATCGGCCCATATTCTCCAAAACAACACCGAACGTACTTCACTCGCGTTGATCGACGATTATTCGATAGTTCCAAATTTTCTTTCTCCATCCTTCTGGAGCAGAATTATGGGAATAGGGAGCTACGAATTTGCTCGAGAAAAGTAAAACGAGACGATTTGGAATATCAACACCGAGTAGGGAGATTGGATAATCGACGATTCGATACCGCGGAGTAATCGTTATCATCGATCGAGGCCAAACTCGTACCATAGGATAAGAGACATGACGTTTACAAGGACCAATGAGCGCCGACGGTTCGTGGAAAGTCCAGCGATAACCGACGGACAGCATCCGGGTAGTGTGATAACGTCAAGGATGTCAGCCAATTTGCAACCGGCCAGTCTCCGCCGACGCGTACGCCAAAGAAGTTTTATCCTTTCGATGCAAAATTTTTCGTCTCTCGCGCACCGCGAGGACGGAAATAACGATGCGAAGAAGCGCCAACCGAAAATCGATCTGCGTCGAGAGTCCTACGTGCGCTCCTTGCCGATATCGAGGCAAAATATGTCGCGTTTAACCAATTCTACTTTTTTCCAGCCATTCCGCGGAAAAACAGGAGTATTCAAACTTCAAACCACGATGAATCCGATTCGCGAACGAACACGACGCCGATGAAGAGGTTCCGAATCGTTCGACACGGTCCGGAAAAAGAACGATCGACGGGGACACGTTTCAAGAGCCGGAGCAAGAACAAACGATGCTCGAGAAAAAACGTCATTAACTCGCGATTACGTTTGATGGACCACCCGCTCTTTCTCTCCTCCGCCCCCTTTTACCTCTTTACCTCTCTCTCCTCCCCCCTCGCACCCCTCGATTCGCCTACGGGGCAAAGTTGGCCGTAAGCCCCGCCTAACTTTGCGTTACTCCTACAAAAGAGTACTCGTCCGCGAAGGATTAAATATCATTATCGACGTGAAAGTTCTCGGAGGCTCATTTATACTTGCCCTATCAAAGCCGTATTTACATTTTGCCCCGTGTACCATGGCGGATGGGGAATAATTTACGACGTTCCAGGGTGCCGGTACTCGAGTGCGAGGGAAAGGGAATACGAGGGTCTGCGAGGGAAAAAAAAACAAAAAACAAAAAATAGCCTGCAGCATGGACGGAAAGAGGGACGAGACCGAGGCGAGGTGGGGGCCCGATCGCGAAAGTGGATGGCAAAATATTTCACGGCGTGCGCGATAGTTCCGCGGATAATTAAAAAGAAATGCCATGTCCGACATTAATAATTCATCCGAGGTCGGGTAAATTACGCGAAACGTCCTGCCGTGCGGCGACCGTGTAAATATGCGCCGTAAGCTGGCGGACGCTTTAAACGAATCCGACACACGGCCGCGCGAGCCGCACGCGCCGCTTTAGCCTTTGCCACGGCTCGCTCGGATTATCGTCGCGATCTTTCAACCGCTCTGTCCTCTTTACCCCTGCGGCGATGTACGACACGTCGCACACGAGTTGCGCACACCAAGTTCGCCCTTTTGCGCTCCGTTGATCAAAAATTACGCGATTACCACAAAGATCTTCGCTGTCGCGATACGGTCCTATTTTTTACGGCGTCTCTGTCGCACTTTGAAAGACGAATACCGTACATTCGCGACGACGCATCGCGAGTCAATGGCGTGAACGATTCGGAAGGCACTCGGAGAGAGAGAGAGAGAGAGAGAGAGAGAGAACTACGCAGAGCAAATTCCAGCTCGTAACAACATCGTATTTTCATATCGCAATTTTGACGACACCATCGTGATCCAGGGTAAATCGACGGGAGAGCTCGTTCGACGACTTTCGTCGCGGTTCGGCGAAGATTATGCGGGAGGAGAGGACAAAGAGCGGTGAACCGTGGAAAAAAGCGGTGAAAGGCAAAATTGAGAGTCCCGCACGGAGCGTTCTTACGATCCCGCGACCGATCGGACTATTAATTTTTGAAGCGCCGCCCCAGGGCCGTCGAAAATCCCGCGGGGAGAGGAAGGCCGAGGAAAGCCAAAGCGCGAGACTTTCGATTCGATAGTCGATCGCCGACAATGGCCACGCCGAGGGACGCCGTGAAAAGAGCGTTTGGATAATTGTTTTATCGACGTACCTTTGACGATACACCCAGATCCTCGGTTTAATCGGGATCCTTTGTTACCTCGGCTATGTACATCCGCGCGATACTTTGCGCGGGGTTCGACCCTCGTTGCCTGCACCGCGGAGATTCATCTCGACTCCGCGGTACGCTCGCCAATCTCATTTAAGATCGACGATAGGAATTTGACGACCTAAAGAAGCATCTACGGCAAAGTCGGATTTTCATTTCGAGACGATAGACGTCGCGCGGGGATGCGCGACGAAAAAAAAACGCTTTATTCGAAGGAAAAGCATCGAAATGTTTTCCGATCAAACCGCTCGTAGAGCGGGCAAATTTGTCGAGAGGTTCCGTCCGCGCGACGATCGTAGATTCGAGGATTTCATTTATCTCGAAGAAGCGAGGATTTTTATTGCGACGGAGCAGAGGGAAGAACGGCAGGAACAAAGGGGCGGAGAGGCGGAAAGGCAGGACAGCGCGAAACGCTCGAGCGTAATTGTGGGGCCTCGGATGCCCCGGATGTGCAGAATAGAATCCACGATAATGTTCGTCCGCTTCTACGGTCTCCCGAGGGAGTCCGCGCGTCCTTCGATCGAGGACCAGGGGGAACGGGCAAAATAGGCCCGATTAATTCGCAAAACAGCGTAATGGAGCCGCGGACACGGTGGCGGCCGATGGGGAAGGACGAAATCCGGCTGATCGGAGAGCGGCCAAAGGATACGTCGGATGCGCGGTTTAAAAATTCGTCGTAGCCATTAACCGAATCGCGATAACCATGGCGATCGTGAAATATTCGAGGGACGATGGCGCGGGGCGACGAACGCGACACCGATGCACCGGAAGGCGGTCGCGTCTGAGCCATTGTACCCTACAGTCCTGTTCCCAAATACATCGAGTCTCGGTCATTTTCGAAGGAATTCCGTTCACTCGGATATACGTTAAAATCGTGTCTCCATCGTTCGTAAAACAGAGGCAACGCCATGATAACGCACAGAATCCGATTCCTATGTTCCGAGCCGGAATCCGATATAATATACCTATATTATACCGAGCGATATTTCGGCTCGTAACATCCGATGATTCGAAAACGTCGATCTACGCACGTCGCACATATTTAAACGCTACCCTCGCCCATGGTTCGAGCGAGCGAGAGGATAGCCAGAAGTCATAACGTCTCGCAATAGACGACGGCCGCGCGTAAAGAGAACTCCAGCGGGTAAGGCGTTAAATTTCAATCGGGAAGCTTCGATCGCCTTTCCTTCCGCTTCCGGCAAATTTTCCTCGCCGAAGGGCGCGCGAGGACGCCTCGAGGGGCCGAGGGAGACATCGGTGCTCGGGGTTTCGAGGGGCTTGCGAATCGACTTCGTTCGCGGCTCCTTTCTCATCCTTTTAAAGGATTAGAAGAGGAGGAGGAAGGGGCGCCGGGAGGGTGGAAGGGCAGCGTGGATTTACCAGGAAGAAGGCACCTTCTTTCCGGCGGACGTAGGCGGGCCACTTCGCGCTGAAAGCGTCGGCAGGCTTCGCCGCGGAAAATCCGCTGGTTTTATTATTTCGAGGAGAGAATAATGGCGCGACGCCGGATGGTTCCGCACAATGCCCCCTCCGACCCTCCGCCCCGGCCGCCTCCGCCTCGCGGGCCCACCCGATAACCCGACTCCGTTACGTACTTCCTCGATTGCCTCGCTAATACCGCCGGTAATTAGCGCCCAATGAGAATTGGAAATCGACGTTAGGGCTGGCGCCTTGTTCCCGCGGAAATGTACTTCTCGTCTTAACGTCGAGATTTTTCGATCGAAAGGCAACCTCCCTTTTATCGCCGCCAGGGCCTTCGTTATCGCGCTCATCGAATTTCGATGATAGGCCGTTCTTTTTAATATCACGCACGCTTCTCCGCGCTCGGCGCCGAGCGTTTCGTTATAGCGACCATCGAATTCCACCGAGCCGCGTTCCCCCGGGACATCGCGTCGACTCGTTTGCACTACCCGCTTCGATCGAATGCCCAAATCTACCGAGAACGATCGGACGGAATAACGAGTCGACCTTTTAAACTCGTACGCACCGGATTTAGGATGTCGCGATTGCGAGGAGTCGCGCGACGTAGGAAAGCCCGAATGAGCGCGAGGCGGCTTATACGGCTAGGTTCTGTTAATCTCTCTTAGCCGTATTAAATTCCGTATTTGTCTTAACGAGCCGCGAGGGCCGTCGGCCAATGGTTACCCATAATACGTAAAACGACATGTAACCTACTAAATATATTCGTGCCACTAAAAATGCGAGATAAACGCGTAATTCCTAGCACCGTACGCGTCTATCGTATTAATTCATCGACGCGTTTTCCGCGTCCTCCTTCTCTATACGGATATATTCGGTACGCGCGCTACATCTGGAAAGAGACTTGGCCTTAATAGACGGTCTTGATACGGCGCGTACAAAAGTGCAATCACGGGTACCCAAGAGTCGTAAGCGGCATTGTCCTCCGTTAATTGCTCGGCAAGTGAGTCGAGAGCATAACTCGATTGGGCGTGGTATTAGCGCGCTTCGCTAATCGGCAAAGAAAATCCAGCGGGACGTAGTTAAGCGCGGAGAAGGGCGGATGGGTAGGGAGAGGGTGTACTAAAATAATATCTCCGCGAAAATCGCGGCAGGTTACACCTCTGGACGGGCTTTTGTCCTTCGCGGGAGAATGAAATATCGCTTCCCGCGGAGATGAAGAAACAGAGAGGAAAGCCTGCAGCTAATGTTCCGGATTTACGGATCAGCTGCTCGGGCGCATTAACTATTCCGCACTCGCGAATTAAAGCCCTAAAGTGCGCCCCGAGGGCGCTCTATTATTTCCGGAGGGGAGTGGCAAAAACGCTCACCGAACGCCCATTATACGTGCGCGATTCGCGGCAAATATGGTCGAAAAAAAAGGAGGAGGGGGAGGGCGGAAAGATCACCGCCATCGAGCATGCCGGAATTGCGCATAATGCATTTTAAACTTCGGAACCGGCGAATTTGGCGCGGCGAGTAATCGGAATTAATTACTAACTTTCCAGATTTCGAGACCAATTAGGAACAACTGCGGCCGGTTATCGCGCGAATTCAGATCCAAAAGTGTTTTATCGTACGAGTAAGGCCGTCGAGTAACGGTTACTTCTTCCTGCCGAATACGTTATCGCGATCGTAGAGCGGCGGCCTAGAAGAAATCGCCGAGTATCGTCTTTCCTCTCGTCGAATCTCCTTCTACTTACCGGACGAAATGTGCGCTGAATTCCGATCCATACGACGAATCGTTATGCGAGGAAACAATTTCATTTCTCCGTCTCTTAATGGAGAAACGAATTCGAGCAGCCTCGGACGAGTGAAATGAAGGTGGATAAAGAGATGATCGATGGATCGAGTTAGCGAACAAACATCAAAGTTCAAGATTTTCTAATCCTCGACAAAATTTAACGTACGGTATAACGCAGATCCGCGCTCTTCGTTCTCCCGTGGACTCTGAGTCTGCTTGAATTTCCTTCGAAAACCGAGAGACGGTAATTTGCACTGGCGGTCGTACCTTAAAGTCGTGTCGGGAGAGTAGTAGTGGCTGGTGGGTGGGTGGCGAGGCGCGGGAGAGGAGAGAGAGGGTGGGGGTTGAGGGGCTCTTTGCCATTCGGAAACGGAACAAGAAATTTCGAGCGCGCATTCGAAAGAGAGAACGTCAACCGTCTCCCCCTGCCTTCTAATTTGATAATCCCATCATCCGGCCTCTGAAGTTTGCGCCGAGACAAATGAGTCACGTGGCATGATTTTACGACTAAAACGGCACGGCTCGCTGATCAAAGGGGAGGAAATTACGCGCGAGTACGCAGCGACGAAAGCGGAAATGCCGGCTCCGGTTACGGCCGGATGTGCGAGCGCGGAAACTCGAGGAAATGTGAATACAAGAGGTGGAAAAGTAAAAGTTGCCTTCGACGTCTTCCTCCTCCGCCATTTATTTTCAGCGCCGACAGGTATGCATGAATCGTGCAGGGCGAAAGGTCAACGATACGTTGCGTAAACTTTTACGATAATTTAGTGAAAAAGAATCCAAGCGGAGGGATTACGTTTCTTTCGTTCCAAGAAAGCAGGACACAGCGATCGTGCCTCGTGAATTTCGTGCCGTAAAGTGTCGAGCAACACGATCGCCGCGTGCTTTTTTTTCCTAAAGAGTACATATTGCCTCGTCGAATAAACCGTTATCTGGCTTATGGTAAAAAAAAATTCTAATTTGATACACCGCCGATAAACGAGGAAATCCGAACGTGCGGTCGGTTCGATCGTGCGGATCGAAAAGCCGGCACGTTTAAGCACTAAACACGAGAAACGTGATCGCGCCGAGTGTCACTTAAACGATTTAATTTGGGACGAGCTTCATCGCGATTACGAACATAGATATTCGGCCAAGTGTGTAAAAATACCTTCGAGTAGTGCAACAAAATTACAAAGTCCATCGTACGCAAGATACCAAACGACGGTTTGGTCTTTGCCTCGTGCAATTTTTCATCGACTATTTACGGCCATTTTTTCATACGTAGCTGGCTATCTATAGTTGTAATTATAAGCACGCTCACCGTTGCTACAGACCTGGTTATCTTGCCCAATTTCATAAAAATGAAGTATGCTCGATCACAAAACCCAAAAGTATGACGTTTGGCAATCTAAAGTTCGACGCACGATCTTTGCCCGTCATCCTTTATTTTATCTTCCACATTAGAAGAACATAGCAGCTTGGGAACTTTCCGAAAAGTTTCTCAAGAATTTCACGATAAAGATAAAAGTTTTATGCGCGTGAAAGAACGATGGCAAGATTTTCGAGTACGGTAAACGACAAGATTAAACGCTTTTGTTCGCTTCGTAATTGGAAAACATCGTTAATCAAATTCCCAATGTTAGGAACGTCGTACAAGTTGACAAGTAAGCAATCCAAATCATGGACACGCAGAGGTGAAAGAGCGGAGAAAGAATAAATTTGCACAAAACCACGAAATAATCGGAGTAACCAAGGTATTCCGGTAAGACTCGCTCAAATAATGGGAATCCTCGAATGGACATCCCGCTGGGCAGGAACCACCAAAAGGTAGCCATAAACCCGGCTTACAGAGCCATATAACCATTCTAAGTCCGGTAATTCCGGATGCGAAACTTAACCACCGTGAAGCGCGTGTCGCCAGAAACTTCACCACCGCCGCGATACGCGAACAGCGTGAGAAATCTCGCGTCCGATAACAACTAATCGGTTGGCGCTGCCAAGGCAAGATTACAAAAGCAATTGCAAAATTTTCCATCCTCCTACAATTTCCGTCCGAATCATTGGCACGGAAGTATGAATTCAAATTTCAATTTTATTTGACGGGTACTATATTAATTTCGAATACGATTTAGCTCTGGCAAGTATTTCTATCTCTCCGACATTCATACGCGCGGCTTTCAAATATACGCAAACGTCCAGGCATCCGTGACGGAGTTCGGTTAACCTTACCGACGAGCTCGCGGGCAAGCCTGGAACAAAACACCGGAATCCTTTCTTTTCTCTGGCTGTCCCGGCCACACGGTAAATCTACGCCGGAATGAAGAGGCGCGCGAGCAGTGCGGCGACGTAAGGAGAGCCAGAGATTTCCAGGTGGATCCACGGTAAGCAAAGACAAGAGGAAAAAGGCGAATGCGAATGGTAGGCGGGCAGAGACGCTGGTAGTTTAATTAGAGATCGATCGCAACCGGGTTAACTAGGGTTTGTGCGGCTAAAGTTGGGCGCGCGACATCGGAGCCCGTTGGTACCTTTGGCTCGTGACCGCGGCTAAATTCCGCATTTACGAATTGCCGTCCTCCGAGCCATTGGCAACAGGTATTTTGAAATATAATATCATAGGTTATGCATCGGCTCGGCCGATCAGAAGCGCGATTTAATTAGTATAGGTCCTGCGCCGCGCTCTACATCGGTGTGTACGTATCGTACACGTCATATGGCGTATTTTCCAGCCGATCGGATTTCACTTAATTACACCCGGCAAAATTGGTTCGGTGATATTTGAGTTTCATTCCTCTCGCCGTTAGTAAGCTATATTTTCCAATGTCAATTTGTTTCCGCATTACGAATTTCCCTTGGATATAATTTTCAATTTTCAACGATGAACACCGATTATACGCTTTCCGCTGGCGCGAGTTCCGGACATTTTTTGACTATCGGCCGGATTTTACCCTTTTGCACTTTCCTTTTTTCCACTGGAAAATTCTTGTTTACCGTTGCCACAGAAAACACCCGATGGAAATTCCCCCTTTTACCCGGAGAATCGTTTGCCGGCTTTTGAAAAAACTGACGGCGGGCAAAGCTTTTATTTCTTTAAGCGGAAACGCGGATTTGTAATTTCTGTCGAGTGCTTTGTACGGATCGAGGATCGTGTTGTAAAACCGCGAGGAATACGCGCGATCCACGCCAGGTTTAAATCTCGCCGCAACCGGTACGCTGTGGGATAAAGTATTTTTTTTGGATTTCGAGTTCGAAAATGGATTTACATGCACCGGAATTGCAGCACGCGCGGTACACGAACAATTCCGAACGCGGCACGAGAGGGAATATAAAAATACACGATCTTTATGTCCTACCGACGAATATTAACTTCCCTCGGCGATCTCTTTGACGTTAATATTTTTGTAATCAGCGTATTCGTGATACGCGATTCGTATTCCCTTAAACGGACTATGCGCAATTTGCAAGCATCGTGCGTAATGAGACGTGTAACCAAGACATCTTACGCAGGCCGAAGCGGTACGATATTGTTTATTTCCTTCGACAAACGAATATTTCACGGACAACTACCATTTCTCACGTATGTTAGAATCGAACACGTCGGTTAGAGAGGGTCGCCGTGGCGCGTCACAAATCGGTACATTTTGCGAGTAATCGTAGGGCGTGCCAGGGCTCGATTCTCATCCCGACAAAGTTCGAATGGAGCGTTGCGCGGTCCACGTTTTTCATTGTGGGCCACGCGTGAAAGTCGAATCGAATCGACGGGTGATAGGGGCGAGGAGAGTGCGAGAGAAGGTGGCCAGTATCGAACGATTGGGAAGTGACACGACGTCTATTATCCTGCCCTGCCGGCGGCATTGATTCCGCAGGCGGAAAGTTCGAGAACCGGCGAGGAAGTACTTTAATAAGAGATACGATCGTGTAGTGAATGGGAGATCGAACCTCGACGACGAAAGTCCAACTTTCAGGCCACTACGCCGCGACTAAATAATTTTCCTTGAAACGCGTGTACCGTCAGTGCAATAGGGAAAAGGCAGAAATGGAAAAGTAGGCCTAGGCCGAACGATCTTAGTAACGAATGCCAAAGATTAAAGAAAGAACGACGGGCAACGTTTTTCTGAATGTTCTGCCGATGCAAGGAACAAGCCTGTAATTCCATGCGACGTATTCGGATTCGTATATCTTCGTACAATGTACATACTCGTGTGCGTACATCGCATCTTAGCGGACGATGCTAAAAATCAAAAAACGACCAATACCTTCCTAGGAGTTGCGGATGTATGAATTATGGTTATGGCGATGAGCGATAGTCGTAATAAAACTGACAGAAGCGATCTTTTGTCGTCCAAATGTCCTTTTGCGAAGCGATTAAAACCGGGGAATTTCGACGGGGCTACGCTGTATAATGGATACGGCACGGCACTGGCCCACGGGATTTTTCATCGTACTCGATGGACCGAAATTTCATGGCGAGGAGGGAGGCGAATCGCGATGGAGGAGAATATGGAGCAACGCGGTAGGAAGGAGATTCGATCGGCCGATGGACCGGAAGCTCGGGCTTCTCACCGGGGTAATTTCCCCCATCGTAAAAATACCGCGATTCGAAGACACGCGGGGAGTGTAACGCGATCTAATTTTATCGTCGTGCCAGCAATATAAAAAATCAAAGCTCGGTGCCAAAGGCTCGGTCCGAAAGAGCGCTTGGAAGTTTACGAATTCGTTCTGAACTGCAAAATTTAAAGTAAACTCTCGTATAACGTAAACTTTTCATGATCCATTATAACTTTCGGATCGTGTCTCGTCTAGATATTATATTTTGCTTTGCTTCGATCATGGATTTTGTCTAGGATGTACCGATTATCGCAAGTCAATCCGCTATCCTACGATCGTCGAGAAGCGTCCAGTAGAAGAGCGACGATTATAGAGATTATAGACAAATAAAAAGACGAGCCTAAGAACCTAAGAATCCAAACCTCGCATCCAAACTTATGATCCCAATATGTCGACCATTTCTTGAAATTTTATCCATCGTTTTATATAAATACATGGCGTACCGTATTCTTGGAGACTTCTCCGGGATCGTTTTTCATTCCTACATATTTTATCGCGCAATTATATATTTACTACGGATACAAGTCTATCAAATTGCTCGACTTTATTGAAATCGGCGAAGGTCGTAGCTTCGTAAAATGCCAAAGAACGAATCGTAGGAGAAAACACGGATTCATCGTGTCGCACTTGATCCCCGAAATGGAAGGCAACGATTCACGCGGAATAAATTGGTCGTTCCAGTATAATAATCCTCCAGGCCGCGAGAAAAAAAACCCTGAAACGACGAAGCGTCGACTTTCGCGCGAGGAAGCCAAATCCAGCGGTGGTACCGAGGATTTGTTCCTGGCAATTTTCGCGCTTAATACGCGTTAACCGCGGCCCTCGTACGCTACTAAATTGTAATTCCGCGATTCATATTCGGCGGATCATACATAATTTAATGTTTGACGGGAGTAACGGACGGCCATTCTCGGCTGCCGGCCGGCCATAATCGGATATTCGATAAATTCTACTCGCCGCTCCATCGCGACGTGTGTCGCCTCGCGAATTCGACTCTGTTTGGGAAGGATCGTGGCACGAAATTCCGTTGGAAGACCCGGGCACTCGCCCACCTCTGTCCGCCCCTCGGCGCTCATTAAGTTTTTATTTTACACGATTACGCTGCGACCGCCGTGCTCCGTAATCGAAGAATAATTCAAAGGTCCTTAGGAGCGTCGCGTACGATTTTCGTATTCCGTACTCGATCCACGGACTCGATCGTGGAAGTTACGAATTAAATTCAAATTCACAAGTCCAATCGTCCGACGTCGCGATTTTGTTCAACGCCAGTTTTCGTAATAACGTTCTATTATTAAGGGATGCCATACGCAAAAGTGTTTACCGTCCAAATTTGAATATAATTCATGACTATTACGATCAAGATCGTGCACTGGTAAGACAGCTCTATGGCCAGCGGCCATAGACACCCTTAATGTCCAGAGCGTTAGAATGCGTTCGGACGAGCCAAATTTCCATGAAATTTTGACCCGCTAAAAAACCACGAGCGAGCGATCCCCGAGGGATGTATGCGGTAAAAGAAAAGCATCTCGTGCTCCGACTAGGTCGTGACCTTTCAGGGCTACCAGCCATCCACCCCATCGCATTCCGAAAGCCAACAGACTCGAATCCATTCTCCAGCCTCCAGCTCGCGCCAGCCACGCTGGGAAAGGCTTCTCCTTCGAAACGATCCCGAAAATTCGATCGTGGGTTCATCGGTCGTGACGCGTTCGACGCTGCGAGCGAAATGATTTTCCTCGATGGAACTGCCCCGGCATTTGCGGTTAGGCCGCTGTCCAACGCGCCCGACGCATAATTTTCGTGCCGAACATCGAACGCTGCCATTTCTACCGCGAGAATGATCCTCGATGGCCATCCTGTCGCGACGATATGCGGCGAGAAGGAGACGAGGGACGGCGAGGGAGGGAGAGGGAGAGGGGAAGGGAGAGGAAGGAGAAGGATGGCTGGGTGCGGATGGACGCTCGGATTTCCACGCAGGAGATACGCTGTTCGAATCCTGATCGTCGGCCCCGAATAATTTTCCGTTTGATACGTATATCCTTGTTACGACGTATGGATATTCGCATTGTCAAGGTCTTTGAGCAAATATCTTTGGCGTTCGGCGTTAAAAATCAAGAAGGAGGAGAGAGGAGGAAACGCGATGGGAGGAACAGAGTAATACCTCGCGTTCCACGAAGGCCTCGACCGATTTTAATCGCTGAATTTTCAGCAAAATACAGCTCGACTTTAGAAACGCAGCCGAACGTTGATATCTCGAACTGGACGATTTTTTTTTCGTATTCGACGCTGATCGCTAAACTCAAACGGGCCGTGACCTACGCCTTTTACGAGGTAAATCGCGAACCGCTGCGCAACGAACTTACTCCGATACTGCAGCGGTTAGACCAAATGTACTTTCCGTTAATTATTTTGCGTAAACTTATAATTAGAGCGATAATATCGAATAGCGAGTAACCGGGTACAGCACGACTCTCAAAAGCCTGGCGAACGTTAAAGTTCCGAACGTAACGGGTACACCGAGCTTCCGCTCAAATCGGAGGTCCTTCGAGGAATGAAACGTTTGATTTTTCGCCAGCCGCGAAACGACGTTCGGTCCGGCGGGAGTACACGTCGCTTTCCGTAATTTTCCGCACGTTCGATGCGCTCGAACCGTCGATCCGGACCAACCCCATAATCGTTCGCATCGCGCTCGACCGAGAAATTGCCACCCTGCAGAATCAAAACGTACGAACAAAACCGTCGACACCGATGGCGCCTACGTGGCTTCTCAGGATGTGCAAAACTTCGCCCGAGATGGTTTTCTCGAAACTCTCCTGAAAATAAGACGAGGAATAGCTCGCCATCGATCATAGTACAACACGGTTCGTAGAACCAACCAGGGCTTCCCAAGATCAAACTTTTTCTCTTCTTTCGGACCAAAACTTACCGGGGTAAATATCGTTGTTAAATATACGAGGACATATCGTACGTATCCCTATGAAGTTTCAGCAGGAAAGACTCGCGAACTTTATAGGAAGTATTATTATATATCGGAATTAATTCAACCCAAACACGCGCAAGACGCGCGCGTGCGCGGATACGCGTGTAGTGATGTTCTTCCTTACCGATGAAACGTAACGCGTCGCGTTCCATTCCTTTCGCTTCCGCTCGTAGGGTTAAACGATCGTTCGAATCGGCACGCCTCTCGGACAAAGGGCCAAAGAGACGCGTCGGCGGAGCATCGGGCCATCGATAAAAGCGCGCTTGACGTTCGGCACAAAAGGGCGGGTTCGTTCCTTGCGTGAAAATGGCCCGGGTGTGTTTACAGGGTCGGTGCGAGAGGCGACGCGGAACGAGAGCGGAAGGGCATTCGTCTCTTCGGGGCGTGCCATTGTACCGTGAGCGGCTCCAGGGGGAAAGGGACACCGAGTCGGCTGGTAAACATTTGTTTCCGCCTTTCCGAAGGGTTGGCCCGTTTCTAAGAAGAGCTCGAAGAAGGGAGATAAATTCCCACGCCTAACCTCTCGCCGCCTGATTTTTTTATAACTTTACGAGACCGTTTGACCGTTTGCCAACACCCGAAAGAATCCGGGAAAGCGTCGACGCTTACCGCGCCTTTCATTCGCGGACTACTTTTTCTCGCTCCCTGGCTTTGGCCAGCGAGCAAGACTACGGGGACGATCCGTGCGCCGATGTAACTTTCGGACTTTCCTTTCGTTCTAAGAGCTCTGTCGTTGTTTTACGAGGACTTTAACGCGATCTCCTTTTTGAGGACTTCGCGATTTCCTTTCGTATTCTTCCAAATTAATCCTTTATAATTCACGGTCATATCCTAGTAACGTTTCGTTAACGTGCTTTGATCCATTCTCGATTATTGTATAGATACGTTAGAATATTGTATTTTATCGAAACTCCTGGTGCTCGCTTTTAAATCTAATCCGGCGAAACAGTTTCGTGCACTTTCGCTCCACGATGCGAGATACGCCTTGGCAAAACGAGGGGAAATTCCGTTGGCCGAGGATAAAATCTTTTGTACTCGTGGAACGCTAAAGGATACGCTCTTTCGCGTCTGACAATAAAATTTGGGAAAGTTGTACGAGCCGCTCCGCAAAATACACCGGCGCAATTCCAGGGCAGTGCGGTACGAATTTACATCCCTGCGCAGAGCGTGCCGCTTCTCGGAGCGGGAGCTTTCGCGGTAAAGCACCGCGAGCTTAACTGAAATAACGTTGTTTCCTCGAAGAACTACTTAGAGTCGCATTATGTTCCGCCGCCTGGCAGAATTATGACGAGACTCGATGACTCCTTCCTTCCGAAAGGATTTGTCCCGTACTTACCGCGCCGATTCTTCCGCTTCCCCTTGTAGCACTGGAATTCGTTGGGTTACTTTACAATATCTATTGGCGTTCCTCCATAGAGGCTTATCGTTCATCGCGGAAATCCTTAGCTCGCTATGAGCTACGCATTTCCTAAATTTGCCCCCTTGCTCTCTTACCTCGAATGCGACTCTACTTCGTATTTCCTGCTACGGATGTACTTTCAAACGATACGATGCTCCCCTTGGTGGACGATATTGTGGGAAAGAATGATTCGATGACAAACGGTAAAGCTTCGAGAGGGCTTGAAACGTTAGAGGAATATTTATTAAAATATCCTATCCTGCAGTGCACGTATTCGATGCATATCAACGCGCGGTCGAATAATTTTTAATTACCGTATTTATGTAACCAATCGGCTGCAAAAACACATATTTGACGCGTAACGTGGGAATCGAATCGTTCATTTTAAATCGCGTTTCGTCTACGCCCGTAATGTTTTGATCGTAAACAGTCGATAAAACGTTCGTATTTTGACGCATGAAAATCGCGGATAATTCGGAAAACCGATGATATTTAATATAGTTTTGTACGAGGCTAAAGGACTTTTAATCGTCATACCCGTATAACATAGAAATGGCATTCGGCGGTCGCGCGATCCAATCTGTAAAAAAAATCATGCGACAATTAGCGCGCTGAAAGTGAATTAAAGCACTAATTTTGAATGGCGCTTTATTTACACCCGTCAAATTTTTCGATGCGGAACGATCCATAAAACGTTGATATTTTGATCGAGTAAAAGAGCCGAGGGTGCAAAAGCTGTTTGACATCCGCGTTACGCGCAGACCCGGAATATCGCGGTGCTCCTTCATTCGCCGTTAATCGCATTAACATATCGCATAATGAGCAGCCACGATAATGTACGAGGATCCGATGGAAGGATCCTCGCAGTTCTACCCGTAAACTTTGATGTCCAAACTTTCGTATCCCTCGTCTCGCCTAGCAACTCGATTCTTAACTTTCCTCTCTTGATTCGACAACCCGCATCGCGTGCCGCTCGAACGGAGGTTTCCATTATCGTAGAAATTTCTCCTAGCGGTATAATCGTGAAAGGCAAAGCGCAAGCCGGGTTAAATGAGACCGGAGAGCCGAATCACGAGATGGCATAACGCCGAATACAAGTCCGAATTGCATCAACGACGAAGCACGACACGAACCAATGACACCGGCAAAAAAGTTTTCTCCTCCAGCAGAACAGTGCTTCCCGAACTCATTTTCTCGAAGTATCCTTCCACAACTTTCCGAGTGGCGCGTAACCCGTGCTCGTATCTTATGCGCGTTACGCCACTTTTCTGATAGTAAAGACGTTGAGGGCATATGGGGACACGACTCTCGCTCTGATGCCTGCCCTCGTCATCGAGAAGCTCGCGTATTATGCTAACGTATCGAAACTTGCCTGATTGACCGAAAGAAACGATTTAAGCGCGGAACTTTAGAATTTTTTCGTAAAACTCTGCACTTGCACGAAACCGCCTTTGAGAAACACCGCGCTAGAAGCACTGGCAACGTGTTTGCTTCACCGTCAAGAAAGCGAGGACACAGCGTGTATCGATTTGCACAAACATTGGAAAAGGGTGTACGGTTAGGTAACGAATAGCGATACGCGAGTGATGCAGGAACCAGGGATAATTATAACAGTGGTGAGGGAAGATACGATCGAGATTTACGAAGAAATATCGTTTAACTCTAAAGAATAATAAAGTGTTCTTCGGTCCATTTAAGCGCAATCCGGCCATCTTGTTTTGACGAAGGTACGTTTTTCTATAAAATTAGATTCGAATGATCTGCCTTAGAGCGATCGGAAAAACGATCGAGCGACACCGCGAACAAGGACAATTACCGCCACAGCGGCAGCGAAGATCGTAAACTAATTTTGTACGTGCTAATTTTATACCAAGAGCGAGTAAAGCTCGGGTAAACGATAATAATGAAAAGCTTTCCATTCTTCCTAAAAGGGGTTTAATCAAAATCTCTTAATCGGAGCTTCTATATCGGTCCCTTATCCACAGAACTAAAATTACCGTTTACGCTTAAGAACGAGTCGCTTCGGCCGTGTAAGAAAGTAAAAATAGAATAAAAATATTTCGAACGACGTTGCCGAGACAAAGATCGCGGATAAATATTTACGCCTCGAATTAGATCGGCCGACTGCTCGTTAACGTGGTATCGCGAAAATGATCGCGTCTAGAAACGTTGCAGAAAATATCGAGCGACCATATTCCACTCAGATTTCTCGGTTCCCAATTGGACACGAGTTAATTTGGCGCGCTTAAAAGGGCAAGAGGGACATTTTCATTATCCCTTTCGATATTGATTACACCCTCCTTTGAATTTTAAATGGGAAAGGAAGAGTATAAATTGGTTTTACACTTACTCATCCTCCATTTTGCTACGCACGACACAAAACTTCAAAAGTTAGAGAACCGCGGTGCGTAATGGATAGAAGCTCGAATCTAGGTTCGAATTGCGCTCATCACCGATAATTTTTTCACGCGATCCGTATATGGTAACGCTGGTGGCTCGAAACTCGCCTCAAACGATAGGTCCTAGGTCAAACGATCTTAGCGGTCGGTGTGTAAAATTAATAAAAAAAGAACCTGAGAAAATTCATCAGTGTATATCGAAAAAAGGCGTAGAGAAATTTGGACCGTGGGATGGGCAGGACCGGGATCTCTTCGATTTCCGAGCAGTCGCTCCATCACCAAGCCACTCAGGGCCACTGATGCAATTATTTTCGCAACGCCTACATTTTAAAGTCGACGGAAGCAATCCTCGCGACGGTGCGCTCTGCCTATACGATATACACATACGTCTAATCTCCTCTTGCTCGGCTCCAAATATTAAGAATACGAAGGATATTAAACGCGTTTCCGTGTAATTGGAGAGCATTATTTTTATCCGGCTAAAATTAGAATTTCGACCAGTGTGCGGCGGGAGGTAAAGCGCTGTAACATTAAGTGACTCGAGTATACCCGTATTATGGGATCGTGTAAAACAGGGTAGAGAGGATACAACCGAGGATATTACGGGCATAAAATCCCGTTCCGCCGGGGGAAACGTTAAAAATAAGCTCTCCATCGTCCTGCAGGAAGGGGCCGAGCCTTTGGTTATCCAGCCCACCCCTCGGATCGTCCTTCTCGATTCGCGACATTCGAGAACACGGGAATTTTCCCGCTTATTAAAACTTTAGCGCGGCATTCGGCTGGCGAAGGGGATGAATAATGGCCGGGGAAGCAGCGGGCGGAACGAGGCGCGAATAACGCGGAATTGTACTGTCAACCGACGGCGACGCAACGTCTAAATTCACCGCGGTAAACCGCTCCTAACGCCACTCTCGCCCACCTGTGCGCGCCTCGAACTTTCCTCCCTCTACCCCCTATCTCCGCTCTACCTCCCGACCTCGGATTCTTCGACCTCCCGCCATTCGAGCATCTTTTCTCCAAAAGAGAATCCGAAAGAAAATTAGAAAGTTGCCAAAGCTGCACCCGGCTTTGAGCGGAATAATCGTGGATGAGGAGAACCGTTCGTTTAATGCGGAATTGTACTCTCGATTGGTAACGACGCGACGTCAAAATTAAACGTGCTAAATCGTTCTCGAAGCCAGTCTCGCACATCTGTGCGCGTTTGGAAGTTTAATACCGAGCGGTCCCACCTCCGCTATGCCTCCGGCTAGTATTTTTCGAACTCTTTGCGATTCGAGGTCCTTTTTCCTTCGAACGAGAATTTGAAAGGGAGCGTTAAAGAGAATTGGAAAGAAAAATTGTTGGAAAAGCTGCGAGCGTGTTTGGGTAGAATTACGACGAACGAAGGCCACTCGATTAACGGGGAATTGTACCGTCGGCCAAGAGGACGCAACGTTTAAATCCACAGTGGCAAACCGCTTCCAACGTTAGTGTCGCCCACCTATGCGCGTTTGTAACTCGACTCTTTTGCGATCCTACGTCGAGTGCAGCTCAAAGTCGTATTCGTTCAAGCGTTTACGCTTCGAATATCATTTGCGGCACGCTTCGGCAACGACATTTATGTTGAACTATATTGATCAGCGAAATTCTGCGGCTCTACGTTGTACGACACACCGTCGTCTACCGTATTACCGATGTTTTGTACGCGATTCATATACGGAATAAACGTGCGGTATATAATCCTTTGCACCCGGAGTATAATCCAATCCGATCGCTCGGCGACGATGGTGGAAAAAGGTTTGTCCAACCAATTACCCGCGCGATATTATCCGTAGTGGCTACAAAACAAAGCTTACGCGAATGGATTAAGATTATTCCGGTTCTTACGGGGAAACAGCTGCAAAAGCGACGTGGCGGTGCCGCGCGTAAAAACAGGCCCTTATCGCGGCACTGCGGCGGCAAGAACGAGGAGCTGCATGCGTCTCGGGATGTCGAGCTCTTGAAATTTCCTTGCCGAATGCGGGAAGAAATTTTAGCCGCTGTCGAGAGCGCATCCTCCATCCTTTGTGCTCGGGAAATTTACTCCCCTCGAGTCTGAATCGCGGAACTTTACTGGACGGTAAAGATTTTATCGAGAACAAAATGAAAATACGCGATAAACCCCGTTGGCGATTACACCGAAGCGTATAATAGTTTCGAAGAATTAACGCTTCGTGGATTCGAGCGTCGACGATGTCCCTCATATATTCGCGTTGTATTATAATACATCGCGCGTTACATTGCGAGAACATAAAAGTGAATGCTATAGCATTCACGTTTACGAACTCGTCGATGCTAAATCTACCGGACTGGTCCGAACGATCGATCGGTCGTTTCTTTGAAGAATCGTAGAACTTTGAGGTGGGATGTTTTCTGAGATTCTTCGTGGTTTTGTTGCGGATAAGAATATCGATCCGTAGATACTTTTCCTTTGTCCTTTTTTTCTTTAAGGATACATTTCGCGCGGTATATCTGGAAAGTGGCTGGTGGGTTTAATGTTAACGAAGTGTAGTCCGGGTGAAACAATATTGCCAAGATAATTCGGCCAAGTGCCGGTCATAAAGCCAGCTAGCGGGAATGACTTTAGGATTTCCCTCGAAGAAAAAGAAAGGAAGTACGAGGAATCTGTTCCTTTAAGAAAAATTCGTCAAACGGATGGCGGTAAACCGTTTTTTTTTTCTTCACAATTCGTCTTAATTTCTAAGCGGTGTCCAAACGATCGAATAGACCTGCCTGCTGATAGGGAACCATATTTTGATCGCACTCCGCTTGTCGCAAAAAAAAAAAAAATTAAATATCACCAACATTTAATAATGATAATTCAACGATCGACGGGTACGCTCATAATCTCCGGAATCCAGAAACCTGGAAAAAAAATGACGGTGGACTTTGAGCAAAGGCGCGAACAAGCGATTACTTTGGAGGAAGTACGAATTCGTAGAGGATTAACGAAGTGCCGTCCGTGCGAAACAATATTGCCGAGTCACTAATAATTCGTCGGAGTGCCGGTCATAAAGGCAGCCAGGAGGAATAACGGGGCGCCGGGAGTTCCGCGGGACGGGCCATTTCTAAATTAAGTTTCACGACGCTCTGCCTCCCGCGCTCGCGTAATTTACAGGGAGATAGGAAGAACTTTGCCGCGGTAAAAATGCCGGTGGCTTTTAAGAGCGACGGAGGCCGACCGCGGCGTTTAAACGTGCGCCACCGTAACACCGAGCAAACGAGGATATTACCGCGGTAATGTCCTTCCCGCTTCCAGTAAGCGAAACGAAGTTTTTTCGTTACCGCAAAGGAACAAGGCCTCCCTCGCCGTTTCGTTAAACCTTTCGCTACGCGGAAAGAAAACTGCGTTCGCGGATTCGCCGCGGAAGATTCGCCGTTTGTCGAGACCGAGCGCGGCGATCGTACGGAAGCTCGCCATGGCGGGGATTTCCGTCGCCAGATTTTCATCGAGTTTGACATTTTTTTTAACGGAGAGACACAGGTTGCCCATTTGCGACGTAGACCATACGCGTTCCGATACAAATCCCGGAATCTGCCCGATCCTCCTCGTTCTCGATCTCGATCGTTCTCGTTCGCGAGGAGATAAACCGAATTAATCTCCCCAGGGCACGAGGACCGAACGTTTGGCTAAATAACGGAGCAGCCGTTAGTTACGTCGCAGTTTCCCGCGATAAACTTCTCGGAGCAAATCGTGCCTGTTCCACCCTCGAACGGCTTAAGGTAGTACGCTCAAGGGCCGCGCGCATTAATTAGAAGGAACGTTCTCCGCGCGCGCGGCACGTCGCGCAACATGGAGTTGACACATCGAATGGATTCCATTCTGGGCGGTTCTCCTCCGATTCCTCGTCTCTTTCCATCGGTCGACGACTCCTTTCGCTTGCCGGCGCTCCTCTCGAGGATCGGGGACGCACAATAGAAATTTCCTTCTGGGATCCGCGGCTCCTCCGCGAGAGCCGGATGCCGAGCCGGGGCGCGTTAACCGAGACAACGGAGACAACGGGCCGGCATTACGACGCCGACGCGATACTCGAGGCTGAGCGCGGAGAAATAACGAGGCAAAGCTCGAACGACGAAACGATACGGCTTTTGCACTCGAAATTCGCCCTCTTGCACTTCGACTTCGCCTTTCCGCGCTTTAAATTATGATCTTTGCCAATCGTTCGTTTTGTCCAAGAAGCGTTTGCCAAAATTAACTTGGCGCGACGCGATCGAGCGTTCTATTGCCACCGTTGCTCCTACGAATCGTGATAATTATATCGCGAATGTGTACATCGAGCAATCCCGTGTAGCGGCAGGATCGTCGTTATAGCTGAATTTCCGTATACGATATGCGAATACGTTTAAATATTTTTATGACAAATAAGCCTCTTACGTACGTGCAATCAAATTATTACGTGGAAGTAATAATTCTGCATCGAATTACGCTTGAATCGCAAGAAGGTAAATTCGATGGACGAAAGCGAGAATTTTAAGCGCAAAAGGGCGGACTTGGAGAGAAATATCTGTACGTACGATGCATACCTACGTGCTTTACAACGGTGAAATCGTGGATCGGGCCTCGGACGAGCCTGGGACATCCGCGCGGAAAATTCGAATTCAAATCTTGCCCCAACCGGCGATGGAGAATTGTTCGTGCGGTATGTACACCGCCGTTCCGGTGGAATGAAATACCTACGACCGGCGCGACGTCGAAAATCAAATCGATAATACGTTTCCAGTGGCTCCGAGGTATCGACGACCTTGGAAATCGATGCCGAAAAGCGGATAAACAATATCTTCCCGGAAGCTACGGCGATGCAGTGGATAGACGTTTGAACTTCCACGCGGAATATCCGAGTTTGTATCTCGCTCCATCGATAATGGAGAATTTCCCCTTTGGTACGTGCAATTTAGATCCGGTGGTTTGGACTTTACTTTAAGGTAGTCGATCTTAACGTTCGGCGCTGAAAATCGGGAAGAATCGCGAGTGCGAATGTAAATCGCGAAGCGTCGATATCCGTACCCTCATATTTACACGGAATTTAACGCGAAAGCCTAAATATGTTCAAAGGCCGCTCACGATCCCCGACCCGCAATTACGTACAAAGACTGCGAATCGTGTAAACGCCCGAGAGTACGATAATCGGTGAGTTGAGTAGCGCACTGGAGGCGGGTCAAAGGATTGAGCCGTACGATGCAGCTTTAAACAAATCGTATGTTTCTCAGCCGTGACGCGGCTCACTGGCAAGAGCGAAAATAAACGTACGAATATCTCGGTTATACCAACGCACTTTTTTATTCAATTTCGCAGGTTCCATTTTAGTTTCGGGGAGGAATTTCCTAATAGTTCCCTCCGCGCCGTACCGAGGGATGCACGTCCTTACACGCCGGAAACGTTCGGGGGTGGCTCTGACGGCTGATGGAAAGGATACGCGGTGCGTCGGCCAATTTCGATCCGATTGCATTCGAGTCGAACCTCCGCCCCCGGACAACGTGCCTTTCATTTGCACGGGACTTTTTCAGGCGCATTAGAGCCCCAAGATTGTTTTCGAATAAATGGTGCCGCCCCCTCCTCCGCCCTCCGCCCTCCGCCCTCCGCCCTCGCCCCTCCCCGGCCCGGGGTATTTTACATAAATCGATAGAAATTGCGCACGCGAAGCGCCGCTTGTTTGCACAGGCACGGGGCGTAAATCAAATAAGCGGATTTATTTGCGCGGAAAGGATACGCAGACTAAACAGAAAATAAAAGCGCCGGCCGTTGCCCTGGTTTTATTTTGACGGATAAAAAAATATCCCGGCCTTCGTCCTTGCTACGTGGCGCCGCATCGCTGGTGCTTTTAACGGTGCCAAAAGCAAGTCGCGTGGATTCTCGCCTTGGGACAGCGAGCCCGAGATACGTTTGCTGGTTTGTTTAACTTTCATTTACATCGAATACACGGGTTATTTTAACAGCGATCTACCGTCTTCGACGCAGATTTCTCACCACCGTATCCGCGGTGTGGATAACCTCGCGAAGCGATACCTCGCCGACAAACATTAGCACGGATCTTTCGGTTTGTCTCTACCATGTTATTATACGTTCCGGGAGGATATCGTGCTTTTGATTTTCAGCGGCTACCCGCTAAAGTGATCTACCCCGGGCCACGCTGTTCGAACGCGGTTTCCTCGTAATCCAATCTACGCTCTAAATATCGCAGTGAGAATTCTCTATCGGTGTTGGAGGAAAATCAAAGCCAGGTCTTCCGCATGGAAGTCCGAGTTTCTCTCCACGGGGGAAACGTAGTTTCGGGAGGGCATTTAACCGTCATTCGCAAGCGCGATCGGGAGGAAAGTTTTATAATTTATTCATCCGTAACTCGCTTCTGATCTAACATCATAGTGGCGAAGCACGACTGGTCACTGGTCGTAGCGTTTCGTCCTTTACGAAGAATCCGCATCGAGTAGAGATGGCGGTTCTCCCGAAAGTCCGGGCGTATCTAATAAGTTAAATCCTTATTTACGTTCGGCCACTGAGCCGAGAAAAATGGGGCTAAACAAAGGGCAAAATATCGGCAATACCGTGGTGCGGTATCCGCGACAAATTTCTAAACGTTCGCGACGGTTTACGACGGAACTTTCCGCCTGGACGAAACTTTTATCGAGAACGGGCGCACTGTTCGAAACGCGTGGAAAATGAAATTTGCGACTTGCGAGGCGAGCCGTGTTTGTATCGAGACGTTGGGAGCTCACGGACGCTCCGTTGCGCTCGAGAAATGATCTTGTCGGATTGATCGACTCGACGGAAGGTCGATCCACGATACACGCGTCGTAAACCCATTATTTGTCAAAATGCTTGTATCGATGTGTCATATCGTGTTCCGCGTGGGTTCAGGGAAAATTAGATAAAATCACGAAGAACGCCAGAGTGTAAAGGGTTAAATCGACGACAAAAAATGAGGATAACGATAACGAAACGCTAAACCGATGAACTCCGGGGCGAGGTCGTTCCTCAAATGTCACCTCTTAATACCAGTGGCACGGATAAGAAAGTACGCGCGATACGAAAGAACGTAAAAGGGAAGGAAGGGTAAGGAATAAGCGGGGCAAATTAGGGCAATGAGTGGACAACGCCGAGAGTAAAACTCGTTAGAACGGGTTACCGAAGCAAGCCGGGCTTTTCTTCATCGCGAAGGTCCTTTTCCTCTCGCCATCCCAGAAACCACTTTGGAACTCTGGAAAAGTCTAATCCGGGGCTTTATTCCGACGATCGTCGTCGCCGCGAATCTCGTGCGGTTAATCCCGGCTACGGCCCTCGGCTAACGCTCGTCCTTTGCGAGGTAGCAATAGCGTAAAATTAATTACTCCACCGCTCGTCGCTGCCCGTTATATACCCCCCACCCCCACCACCACCCTCCCGCCCTCTCCTACTGAAAGACTCGAGGTTTCCCCCTCGAGGATCGAGCTCGATCCTCGATAAATCCGCATTGTTTCGTCCGCTCCGATCAATTAGGAACTCTGCGGAATCGAGACGAGAGAGAGTTAAATGGATAGATAAGTAGAAAAAGAGACGCAAAGTAATACTTTCTTCGAATAAGAAGGCACCAGGAAGAATAGTATCCGGAAAGTTTTGATGAGTAAAATGGGGTTAATTAAATGGCGGTTCGAGCCTGGCTCCATCGCTCTTCCCATTGGTTATTTACAGATTCGAAATACGCGTCGTTTCGTCCAGCCGTCGCTTGTGTCGTACCATCACCTCGGCTCGGGCCCTCCTAATTAGAGGGACAAAATATTTAAGGGTTCGACCCGTTGGTCGGTACCGCGCACCCTCGGGCCAGGAACTTTTACCGGCGATATTGCGCTTTGAGGTTCGGCCCCCTTCCCGAGTACCGGAACACTCATAGAAAATCGAATGGTCCCGAGGAAATTATCGAAGCTTTTGGGGATTATTTACTCGTTTGCACCCTCGGGCTGTAAAAGAATCTTTTGTATTTGGCGCCACGATAAAAATCTCATCGACGATGGGATTAAAAATCCGAAAAGAAAATTAATTTTGTACTCGATGTTAAAAATTTCATATCTAAGCCTATATAACGAATCGATCGACGGTTCGTTCATTTTCCGGGTCAAACCAAAATTACTTTTGGCGAACATCTAATATCGTACCGTTTCTAAAGGAAAAAAAAAAAGAAAAAAGCGGTGGTGCGGGTACTTTAAGGCACGTGACGCTGTTGCGGTCAGAGTGATATTAAGTAATCTAACGATATAGATTCGGTAAAGAACGTATCGATACTTTGAACTTACGCTCGCTTGCATAGCGGGACGTTACTTATCGCTAGTTTCTAATAGCTGTATCTAACAGTTACCCAATACCAGTTTCCAAATAAAATAACAATCGTGTTCTTTTAACGAATAATATAATATCGTAACGTAACAAATATATATCGTATTACCTATATGTAGCACGGTACGTAATACCGTATTAAAATGAAATTATTACGGCAAAAGCGTGTAAAAGTCAGACTTTCCCGTAGACAAACTGGGACCCCTATAGCGATATACAACTTCGTAAAATGCGCACGAGTCGTTCGAAAGTTCTTTCTTAAAGGGAGCATTAATCGTTCGCAAAATCCCATGGCTCGCGGAGTTAATCCGAGCCAACTATCGTTCTCCGCGGGAGAGAAAGCGCGTCCCGCTACTTCTGAACGCGCTCTGTACCTACTACCTCGACTCGCGGTTCGTCCTTCGAGGCCCGCCGATAAACCTAAGCGAGCTCCGCTTAATCCGCGGCCAACGCTCACTCTTGGTAAACCTCCTCGCCTCCGCCACGATCACGCCGCCGTATAATTAGGGTAGACCAGGGTAATTAAGGGGATTATGCGCGACCGAGAGGGCCTGGGGAACGATTCGAGTCGTCGGCCCTTCGACTTCCGCGGAGAGGCCCGGCACCTTACCCTCTCTCCCGGTCACGCTCCACGCAGGGATTCCTGTTCGACGGATCGACGCGTAGCGGTCAAGATTCTGATTCTAGCTGGACGAGATAATATCCTTCGATGGCTTTCAAAGGCGTTTAATCGAAAAAATATATCGATAGAAATACCGAAACAAACGATTTTAACGATTGTGCTCGGTATTTCGATTTTTATCCGTCGTTAACGGGTTAGCGAGTAAGGAGATGGTTTTAAATTGCGATATATGTGACCGACTAATTTCTGAGTAGTCACGTTGTACGTAGGGAAATATCTAAATATTGATTCTTAAACGGACGGTTTTCTCCGAGCGTCTGCTTAACGCAATCGACAATGGTACAGCGACTTTTACGGCTATAAGGCGCATCGCTTAGGAACGCGAGCTTTGAGAGACTCGAGGTAGGTCTAGACCTACCCTTTGCCAGGATATGGCTTTGCTTACCTTCCAACTTCATCGTCGTAGTACTATCCGTGATTCGTGTACTTTACTCGCTGCTGCTATTTACCTTCGATATTTTATAGTTTCTCTTCCACCGTGTTTACCAAGGGTCGCGTCCTTCCATTAAGCTGCACGGTACTCTCGATTCGGAAGCCGTTGTTAGCCGAGCTTCGTCGTACAAGATAAATTAAAAGTTTCATAGAGACGTGCACGATATTTTCTTGAGGATAGGAAAACATATCTGCCGTAGAAACAACTTCCTACACGAGTACGTCTTTGATATCTCTTTCTCTCGGCGTTTCTAACCGAACGGAAGAATGCGGGCTGGTTTTAGCGTTAGTTTACCAATACAGTTTTGCTACCTCGTTCCAACAGTACTCCTCGTTTTGAGAATTATCGCTATCTTTTCGTATCTTTATAACAATACGCGATTTCTCGCGTATTTCAGCCTTGCGATTTTGAATCCAAACCGGTGAACCGATCTCTGGTCCACCCTTGCATTCTTCGATCGATGTCAAATGCGGTTTACGACGATTAAACGGTCGAACTCCCGCTTTGATCTTCCGACAGGTGAACGAAACATTTTTGTACCGCTGTAATAATTCTCTTTTTCGTCCGGGTAACGAGGGCTATGAACGTCGATGAAGTCGTAGGGGGGCAAAGGGCAATCGAGCGCAACCGCGTCGATAGATTTCCATGGAATGGCCGCATTACGCGATTTCCTGGCAGGTTTCGATAGGCCGACGTTTCGCCGATATCGGCTCGTAGCCGGCGCGCAAACTGCGCCCACAATCGCCGACGATACGCGTGTTTCGCGCCATCCTTAACCCTTAGCGCTCCGTTGCTTCTGCTACCGAGACATCCAACGTTTCTTTCGCGACTGCGCAACGGAGATATCGTTAGTCTCTTTACTTGCGACGTCTCTACCATATCGTTGCAGTCAAAGTATAGAAAACTCTATGATCAATATAGAAAACTCCAAATACCAGATCGCGTATCGAGGTACACACCTATAGAAGGAAGCAAAATTGATAAATTATAAACGCATATTTATGAAATAAACGAAGGAAGAAAAAATGATGAGCAGTCGTCAATTTTTTTTTTCTTCAAATCGAAGCTTTGGATCGGCCAAACAGCGGTGGTGAAAAAATCAAGCGGAGCGTCGAGGATTAAAACGCTCGATCGTGAAACGGCGAGGAGGAACGCGACGATTGCCTTCGCCCGACTTCTGGACCGCCGCGCAGAAATTCCACCTCCTTCTTTCGCATTTCCTTCAGAACGTACGACGATATGAAATCTTTCCTCCGGCAAATAACCTCGCGAAAGTCGGGCCTCGGGAGGAAGATTCGAAACGACCGTACGTCAAAAAATCTGCCGCGCGAGTACAAAAATAATGGGTATACCAAAAGTACGTATTTTGCGCAATTTAATTCGATCAATTTTCCACGCAAAACAAGCATCGCTCGGGCACTTACTCGTCGCGATCACGAATCGCTTACGATAAAAATATGGATTTCGAAAAAGACACTGGAAAAAAATCGTCGTCGTTTTGGAAAATGTTTGACTCGTCAACGCGGTCCGCGATGCAGTTTCGGTTGACCAGGCATGTTTTGGTGCATAAAATACGAGGATTGAAAGATCGAGCGTTCGAACGAAGTCTCGTTACCGCGATCGAAATCGTTATCACCTTCTTCCACGAATCTCCGTTTCGCGCAGCTGACCCGTAAATAATCGGTGCCATTCTCCCGGCGCGATGCAGGACAACGCTCTCTGCTCGAATAAGGACAAAACGGGGCGAACTGGAAAAGGACGGCGCTCCGCGGAAAGTCCGGAAACTCATCCGCGAAATTTGGCCGAGGGACGAGGCTCGGTATCGCGACAATAAAACGAGACCGAATCCAACTGCGAGGCGAGAGCGTTCGTACGGCAGTGTCTCTCAAAGCGCATTCCACGGGACACCGGGATTAGACGAACGGATTTTTTTCCAAACTTCCTCGCATAAAGCGCGCGTTTCGGTCAACGACGCGAGTTTCGAGCCGTTGGCGGGACGAACTTCTGGACGGCGAAGGCAAACCCACGAGCGAAAGTCTGGCGCCGATACCTGCACACAGGTCTAATATCTCAAATACACCAGGATTCTCCGTAAAATACAAATACGCGATGCGCGAGATTTGCAAAATCGTACACACGATTCGCGACGGGATAACTTTGGGAACCCCTGTCGCGGGGGGAGAGAGACGGAGAGAGAAGGAAAAAAAATGGGGGAAAGGGGGGAAAAAGAGAGAAGAGCGAGAAAGAGTATCGGGGCGAAAAAGAGGACGAGGAAAACAAAGAGAGAAGTGGTAGGATGGAAAACAGGGAGGAACGAAAAGAGAGAATCGAGGGCGGAGGAGGAACCTCGGCCGGCAGTAGGTGGGTGGAGGTGGGAGAGTAGGAAAACAGCAAAAATTTGCATCACAATCGCGGATAGAAATAATTACGCGAGAAGCGCGAAAGGGGGAAGGGGTAGAAGGATGGGATAGCCGCGAATGCAGATGCGCCGGTCGGGAGAGTAAAGGTGGATAGGTATACCGTTGAAAACACGGATAGAAATGCAGATACGCGAGGCTGCGCCGGAGGTTGACCGTGGGCAAAGCGCGGCTGGAGAGGCGGAGAGAGGGAGAGAGAGAGAGAGAGAGAGAGAGAGAGTGAGGGCGAGGAAAAAATGGCGCGGGCGAGAGAGGAAGGACCGAGAGGGAATCTCTCCTGTTTACACGAGGCGGGAGCAAAAAGAGGAGCGCGACGGGGGCTTCGAAACATTGCGGCGGAAGTGGGCCCCCCTGACCGGCTGACCGACCCGTTCCACGCAACTGCTGGATAAATAACCAGCCAGCGGCACCGGGGGACAAACAAAGGAGAGAAAGGAGGCCTGGTTGTACGCGGAAATCCAGTTCCCGATTCGTAAGCCGCGGAGAGGGCCGGCCCGACCTTCCAACAGCGGGGATTGCCAGCTTTTCCAGCTACGGCCAGAAGCTATTACGGGGGAAAGGAAGCTCCTTCCCGCAGATGTCGAAGGCAGCGCGCCTCGAGACGCTTCGGAAAACACCGAGGAGTTTTCGAGGGATGCGCCAAACCTCTCTTCCGCGCACTGCTCGTAACCGCTAAGTTCGTGCGGGATAAAATAGCAAAAGGCATCCGAGTATTTTCACGTGCCCTTCTACGTGGCGAGTACCGATGTTTCGAATTCGAATATTAAACCTATCGTGGGGAACCTATTGCCAGTGAGATCGATCGTACGTCGTTTCGAGTTCGATGTAAACGTAGAGTCGTTCACGCTTAGCGGTCGTTTCGACGTGTAACGGTCGTTTTGCGATTCCTGCACGGAGATATTTGTAAATGGTATGATTACGCTTAAAACGACGTGTCGTCAACGAAAACTCTTGGTCGATCGATCGATGAGAAATCTCCATATGGACGCGACATTAATTTTTTCCCCTTGCTCCGAGACTGGATTAAACGAAAAACATATAAAGAGTAATGATAAAAGAGAAATTTGTATCGCGCGTTCTAAAAGACAGGAATAAACATATACGTCGACACAAAGGTCCCTAACTTGGACGATCGTAGAGATGCTTACGACGATGGCTCACCGTAGAACGTTTATCGAGATCGCAAGGTAGCGTATCCCGAATGTAGGTATGACCCCATGGCACGACTTATGGACGATCGGGCATCGCCAAATGGAGAAAATTGATCCCCGGCGTAGCTCGAAAAAGGATTTGTCGTATTTTCAAGCAAACAAATAACGGCGCTAATTTAATCGAGCAAAGAGGGGGCAGAAAATGTGAATCCGAGCTTCCGTAATCTGTACAGATATCGCCCGTATAATTTGGTATTTATAGGGTAACGTTGGCGAAGGAAAAAAGGCGGGCGGGGCCGGGGCGGGTGGGCGAAGGGTAGGGTGCGTCGATACTAGAAACGATAACATCGATCGGGTCGGTCGATGATCCGCCGTGGAACGATATCGGCTTTCGCGCGTTATCGCGGGCCCACTGTTGGCGGGTCGTTTGAATTTTCGCACGAACGGATATCGGAACGGACACGTAGGAAGCCGTGTGCCGTGCAGGAGCTGGCAGGAGCGGGGCCAGGAGAAGGGCGTGGGTGCGGGGGTGGATCCGCATCCAGCGAGCGTGCCTCACCCTTGCCGCCTCGCAGCCAAGCAGCCCCCTGCGCGACTGCCGTGCATGCCGGATAAGCCAGGCCTGGCTGCGTCTATTCGCCGAAAAATAACGATGTCCGTATTAATTAGCTCCCGCTATCGTCGTGCCGATCGAGGTAGGGCGTTCTACGGCATCTTAATTTTTTCTACTCTCCCATCCGTGCGATCGTGGCAGGGCAAAGGGTTTCGTTTATTCGTTTACTCGATGGTTTGCCTCGAATATCGCGTCTACGATGCGTTATTGGCGTGCACTCTTGGTAAGCCATCGTGGATCTGGCCCTGCCTATCCAGCGAAAAATAACGATGTTTGTATCGAATACTTTGCGTTATCGTAATGCGAATCGACGAGCAATTACGCGGAATCGACGTAATGCGCGATCGTGCTGGTGTGTTGCGTACGATATTTCGGTTGCTCCGATAATTGATAACTTGGTTCGCGTATCGGTCCGTAAAAATCGTGTCCACGTCCGAATATCTTTTGGCGGTTGAGAAGTAGATTCTCGAAAATACTTAAATCCCGTTATCCGCTGGTTCCTCGAAAAACCGCAGTCTTCCTCGAATAACAGGGACGATCGAATATAGGTTCTAAGCGCGAGAGGGATCGAAAAGTAGTACGGGCTTGGGCTTTATCGCGTTCGATCCTATTACCCTGGTACTTTATTTCAAATATTCAAAAGCTCGGTAAGTTGGCCGGTATGGTTCTTATTAATTTTGAAAGCCCCTCTCTTCCGCGATAATATCAAAAAGCTTTCATCCGGTGTTCCTCGAATTTTCCTCCACGTCGCTTCCTCTCCTATTTCATATAATTTCGAACTTTTTCCTTCCTCGTCCAGCTGGCTCGCTACCCTTTGTCATTCCGCCGCCTCGCACGCTACGGTTCGACACGTAGCACTTTGTTCGTTCGACGGAACGTTTACCAGCCCCGCCGACAATTAGGCGGGAAACGTGTTTCGAAACGAGGCGAGTTCGAAAAACCAGAAAGTTTAATTCTCGGGCACGGATTTTGCACGTCGGGCGCAATTCCACGAAGATTATGCCGTAGAACCTCCGCGGCCGAGCTTTCGTTCCGTCATAAAGTTACAACGATGAACGGATGTTTTAGCACTGCAAAAGCTCAGAGTTTTGCTTTAACTTCGTAATTTGGGATTTTTGTAAGCTTTCGAGACTTTAATACGTCAACACTGAACCTACCAGTCGACGTATTTAGGCGTACCAAACACGATATATCCTTAAAGAAAAAGAGAACAAAGGGAAAACGATGGATCCGTATATCGATCCGTACGCCGCAATAGAAGCATGGAAAACACTCCGTCTGAAATTTCTACGATTTCTCAGGGAAATCACCGACCGCGAGATTTAGCGCCGAGGAACGTTAATGGATCGCATACGTGCACGGCGCTAGAAATGCCGTAATGAATATGTCGGGGCAATGCGTAAGAGTAGGATCGAACGTTGCGTCCCAATCCGCTCGGCTCGTAATATTTAAATTGGAAGTAGCGGGAGACAAGCCGGTTAAAATTGCTCCTCGCTCAATGTTATCCGGCAAATCTGAGCTCGGCAATTTCATCGTGCGGTAACGTACACCGTAGGATCCCCATTGTTCGGCTCGCACTTTAAACCCCCGGTTCTAGGGTAATAACTTGGCGATCGATGTCGAGCGCAGATAAACGGGAAATAAACAAGATTCTGAGCCGCTCTTCTCTCTTCTCACGGCCACGGGCGCATGCCTTCGATGCGCCGGAAGCGATTGGTTCGATTATTCCCTGAATCGAAGAACGGACGCGCCGGGCGTTCGGCGTAATGAAATTTTTTCAGACAAATCGACACGATCCAATTTTCCCCGGCGGCGCAATCGCGATATACCCGTGATATATCCGTATAATAATGCCTATCGTTCGACTCGGTTTCCCACGCAATCGCGATAATTTAGTTCCCCGCCGTATTGGAGGGTGAAAAACGATGGCGGCCCTGCGAATAAAGCACGTATGCCCGGATAACGACGAACGCAATACGATGCAAACGACTGGACTCTTCCTAACCGGAGATTTGGCCGAATCCCTCGATTGGAAGTACCTTCGATTACCGCGGACATTATCGAACCACACTCGTTCGCTCCGTGCCTCGCCCGTTCGATCGCGTTTTCCACCTACCATGCCCGAAAATTAAGGGGATCGCTTATGCGTTCGTTCGAACATCGATCGTATTTGGCAGAATGCTTTGTTGCATTCAGAGTGCGATTCTTTGGAATTAATACGACAATGGACATGACGAATGGATGTACGATGTGGGAAGTCTATTTTTCAAATGTACGGGATAAGATTTCAGCGACCGATAAATAATGACGAGTTAGGCGAAAAACTACCAGGACGTACCGAACGTGGTCTTGCCAATACATCGCCGGATGTCCACGTGAAAAGTTCAGCCACGAATCCCACGTACCGTTCGTGCAGAATTTTCCATGCCATACGTATATTGTGAGTTCGGTACTTTGGAATTCGCTTTAAAGCGGTAGATCCAAGAAACGATACTTTAGCGGTCTGTGCCGAAGATTAAAAAGATACTAAACATCTGGCACGATGCTGGTCTTTCGGGAATATCTCTTTAACGGATATATTTTTGCGAATCTGCTTCAGGAATTGCATCGCGCATCTACGTCATAGCTGTACGGTTGGAACGTCGTCGTAGCGAGTCCCTTTTATTGGAATTTTGTCTCGAAAATAGGAAGTGCTCGCCCATTCGTCGTATTCATCCGATTTCGTTCCCCGCGATTACTTCCTACTTTCGAGATCGAAAATTCCAATGAAAGGGTCTCTCGACGATGACACTCGTATCGTGCAAGCAGCCGTGACGAGGATACTCAAAACGGATCGCTTGCTTCGTAAAGCAACTCCGAAAGTGGATTATACGCGGAATAAAATAAATAGTACTAATGGACGAGATCGATGTTTGAATTAATATATATAAATTAACCGATTTCTTTTTAAAATATCGATACATTTTGGAGGTGATATATTTTGACGGTGCAACGTTTTCACGCGGCATATTTTTTGAAAGCTTTTCCGTTAAATATGTACGTGTACGTATGCGTGTAGCTTTAAATTTATTAAAAAAGAGAAAAGAGCTGGAGCAAATTATAGAGATATTCGATTAAAAATATTCGAGATACGATAGATCTGGGCTTTCTTAATATTCGATTTCTCCAAAATTTGACTCGCGAACAGTGTAAATCTGCTCGTACGGCATACAAGTGTATTCGCACATTGAGGAGGACGCGTAACGATAAATCGCAAAGACACCATCTCGCGATCGAAATAATGATCGGAAAATCAAGCGGTTTCGATACGGGTATTCTCGAAGCGTACCGTGCAACTTTCGCTTCGGGGCCTTTAACGTTCGCGCATATTGCTCCGGAGGCCGCTAATCATCCCGGATGTTCCAATTCGCGACGGGTTACTCCCCAAAAGCGTCTTGTCCCAACGTCGGTAGGCGAACGCGAGTTAAAAGTCAAGTGCTTTAAAATTCAAGCTTTCGAGAAGTTTTTTCATTTCACCGGGGGCGAGAAAGGCGCGCGCAGCGTCCCTCCGCTTAACACTCGTCACTTCCCTGCGAGAGAACACTTTGTCGGTTTCCTGAAAACGGATTTTCGGTAGGGAGTAGTGCACGTCCCGCGTCTAAATATACCGCGGAATATTTCAATGAAATTCCCGTTTTTCGAAACGCGGACTGCTCGGCCTAGCCGCCTTCGCCCCCGACCTCCCAGCCCCCTCTCAAACCCCCTCCGCCCTCGCCCCCCTTCAAACTTCCTCGCTTAGCGAAGAGCGTTTCGGCCAAAGGGAACAAACGCCCGTTGAAATTTCATTTTCATTCTTTTTTCGCCGACCGGTTGTCGCGTTTAACGCCTATGACTTCCGCGCGTTCCCAAAAAGCTTTTTGTAGAAAAATAAGCTCCATTTTTCTCGACGATTCGTCACGCCGCGTTTCGAGGGTGAATCGCTCGTCCGGCGCTTTCTCGGTGCTACCAGCGGGTTTTTTTGTAAGTGCTTTCAATACGTACCACGGGCGCCTTACGATGCTCCAAATGTAGGACCGCGGTAAAGGGGTTTTTGGCGAATAAAATGTGCATCACTCGCGCTTCGCGCGCTCAAAGTCTTTCAAGTTTTTCGACGAGTTTGTAGAATAAAGCCGATGATTTCTATAAATACGCAGGGGGAAAGGACGGCGGATCAAAATCGCGCGTGCGATCGCTACTCGCGAGACGAAGCGCGACGCGTGGTTCGACGAGTTAGCCCCACTTTTCCAGAATGAGAAACATTAAAGCAGCTGTGTCCGTGCACGCGCACGCATACGCTTATGCCGTGAACCGAGCGGCACTCCCTAAAGTGATCTAGAAAATTCCAGTAACTTCCATTGGCCTACGGTCGGACCACGGCTATAAAATGATCCCGGTCATGTATTTCCAATAAACGGAAAGTGCATCGTTTAGGCACGCTGGTTTGATCGACCTCGTTCGGCAAGGCTGCGCCTGAATCATGAACGAGGCGAGTTCTTCCAAATTTCCATACGGTTTACAAACTACAGACTCCATATTAATCACCGTAACACGATTATGAAGCAAACGTAATTTCCGTTTTTCTAAAAGTCGAGGACTCACGTTGCCGTAACGCATGATCAATGCGGCCACGATTAACGCAAAATATTCTACTCTCGGTAATCGGATGCTAAATCCTCCATATCCATATCATTCGGGTTCTTCGATCGATCGGCGGGAACAGAAATTGGATATTCTATCGCAAATCGTATCGTTCGGCAGGACGGAATTTTTTCAAGGATTTCTGGGATAAAAATCCGAAATTCGAGCACAAGTCGTAAGGTTCGCCGAGCTGTCGATGGAAGAGGCGGTCCACCAGGATGGCGATGGGCATCGAAAAGTGCATAGGTCGAGGATGCACTTTGCGGACGCACTTACCGGTCGCTTTATTCGGTGCCATCGCGCGGGATTAACTGCCGGAGGAATCTTATTAAAATCCACATGGGCCCGCCGGAAAATGGCGAGCTGGCGAGAGCGGGCGCGGGGAGGCGAGGTGTTTTAATCAAATTATAATAAGTGGGACGGTAGAGCATTACGTAGTCATGCGCGAACCGTCGCACTAATGGAGACCTAGAGGTCAGGAGCGAGCCCCGAGTGCCTCGTATTTTCTACGACGCTCACGGCCGGTCGCTTATCTAAGTGCCCACGAGCGGACATCGCCGAATACGAGCGAATACGAGCGTTGTTTCCTACGGAAGGAGGCAAATCCTTCCTCTGCGCGAGCCGCGACATAGATTTTACCTGCGCGAATCGCAAATGCGCATGCGTAAATACATGCGTAAATCTGCGCTAGATCGACGAGAACGTGGGACGTAACGCTCGCGTCGCGAACGAAGGATCCGGAGCATGGGTTCTTAACCTCGGCTCCGTGGACCGATTCCAGGGCAGTCCGCGATTATACGCGGTACGGCGTTCTCGTTTGGGATAAAGAGCGGAAGCCTTCGAGGTGACGCGTGCGTTACGAGTAAAGCTCGCGATCTCTTATGCGCGCGTATTTCGAGTCACTTAGACGTTTCGGAATGTCGTTCCGAGAAATGGGTCCGTGCTTTTGCATTACCGCGATCACTTTTACAAAGAGATCCGCCAAACAAAAAGTATCGCGAATCTCCGACGTAGATGAAAGGCCTCCAGAGAGGAAGTAACGCGACTCGAATAAATCCGGTTAGCTCGCACCGTAGGCGGTTATTTCGCGGAAAGTTGAGCGAAAGCCACGAAACGTCGCGAATGAGCCATCCTGGATACCCAATGGGCCCGGTCGTCGCGCGATTAAAACCGTTCAAACCCCACCAATGTTTCGGCGCGTAACACGCTGACGCGTAACGAGTGTACACGGAAAATATTTGCCTCCGTGCGACAGGATGTACGGGTGCTGGAGAAAAAAGCGATGGGCGGTGTTTTAAAACAAATTTCCATGACCCTCGTCACGCGCAATCGGCAGCTTTAGAGCCCCGTTTTTCCACCCTCCGGCCTCCCCCGTCGACCAACCGCCTCCTTTGAGAGAAGATCGAGTAAACGTTCGAAACTTCGGCGAGGGCCCTCCGTCCTTTCCCTCTACGGGACCGACCTTTTGCGAATTTCCATCGGGGATTTCGGTGCCCGGCGAGTTCTTCCTTCGATTAAAAATATGGAAGGGCACTTAACGAAGGATAAGGGTTTTCTTCGCGAGAAAAAAGACGCGAGGATCGTGCCTCGCATCAAAGGGAGGTTAAAAGGAAGATTCTCCCTGATCGATAAGGGAAGCGATGGAGCAACCGAGTTTCCTTAGAATTTCCGCGCGATAATCCGGCAAAACGTCGTCGATCCTTTGCTCGTTTTTGTTCCTGGTAATTATCGCCAAAACGATCATCCACCGAATCCGTTTGAATCGCTCTTCGACAATGCGTATCCGGTACACGTTAGATCACGCGAAAACCCCAGAGGTGGGGAAAGATCCGGAGATGGGAAACCGGAGAGCGAGTAAGGCCCTATCATTATCGAGGCGGACAAAGATGATCGTAGAAAATAAAAGTGGGTAAAGTCGAATTCAAACTCGAAGAGGCTCGATCGTTCGACGGTCGCTACGCGAAAGAGATAAAAACGACGATGGCTGGACATAAAAGAAGTCCCAGTGTCCGGTATCTTCCGGTAAAATCGGCGCGCTCGATACGTTGAAATTCGACGAGCTTCCGAAAGATAATCCGAACTTTACTGCCCGTCGATGGACATCGTCGTTTTATTCACGAGCATAACTCTAATCCTACGAGCCGATCGGTTACATCTTGCCCGCGATACTCGAGCCCCGCGCGTACCAGCATCGTTTTTATCGCGTTTCTTTTTCCCTACACGACTCGATCTTTACCCAAGCATGCATACACAAGGATAGAAATAAACTCGACGACAAGCAAAAGACGACAAAATTGCACCGGACTTCGCGTATCAACGTATCCTCGATCTTTTTCGTCATCTCCCTAAAAGCACGTACCGGATCTTTACACAAATTCCATCGTTCGTAAGTACCCGCAAGGAGCGCGAACAAGGCGATTTGTATCGAAAAAGAAAATAGGTAGCACGAGACGAACGATACGAAATATACGTACGGGGGTTAAGAAAAGCTCGCGCCCATCTGGATCGAAATTCCGGGTCGCGTCGGGCGGTGGCCCGGGTCGGCGCAATCGTAAAGCGGAAAAAAATCAATGGCCAAGCGCGGCCCCGTAAAGCGTGGAAATAAAGCGGGCCCGGAGGTATGTCGGCGGAGAGCGATATTCGGCGTAATTCGGGGTACGCGTCCGATACGCGTGCGTCGTGCCGCCGGGAGGAGGCAGGGGGAGGGGCAGTGGGCGGCAAGGGGGCGGCAAGGGCAGGAGGATGGTGGGATGGGATGGGGGGAGGGCGGGAAGGGACGAGCGTTTGCACGCGACCACTAATGACGCGCCGTGTCGGCGTCGACGTCCTGTTTACACGGCAAACCTTCCTATGCACCGTCGCCCTATCCGCCTCCTGGCCTCGCCACCTCGCCGTCTGATTTTCACGGCGGACCCTTCGTCCGACCGCCGTGCTTTATCATTATCCCGGAAGACGTCCTGCCGGCAGACCCCCCTCAACTTCGTGCCTTTGCGCGTATGCAGACTCGACAAACAGGACCCCCCGGCTCTTCCCACACGCCTCTTCCCCGTGCCCTTCGATTACCGCCAAGCGTCGGATGCTCCTCCGACTATCGACCGACGCCGCCTACCTCCGCGCCTCCAACTTTCGCCTCCTTCTCGCCCGAGCTCTCCGAGGCCCTTCGACCTCGTCGTTCGAGACTTTGGCATCGAGGGCTAAGCGCGGTTTCGATTTATCTACGTACGTACGCGGGGGAGCCCTTGCTCCTTGGTACTTTGAGAATTTCGATGTTATCGGTCGTAGGAGGCCCGATGTGATTCCTGGCTTTCTCCGCTTTGGCGCGTGGAATCGTATTCGTACGATGGTTAGTGCGTCGTATCGTCATTATTACGGATGAATTTTCTTTCTTTCCGCGATTTCTACCGTTCGATCCATCGATATATTTTTTACTCCTCTCGGTTCATGGAAAGTACGCTTCGAGGGAGACCGATGATGGTAGCGTTGAAGCGTGTAAGTATACTTCGAACTATGACGGACGTATCCCGCAAAAAGGAATTTCAAAGCGACTTCTCAAATTTCCGGTGTTCCGTCGAGCGCGCCACTCGAACGCCCTTCGAGTCCCGCCTTTGCCCCTCTGCAAGATCCACCGTTCTCGATCTATACGTCTGCGGTGACGCGTGTAACGTTATGGGCTTTATGGGACGGTTACATCCCGCAGTGTCGCGTAAGCTCCGGCTAATAGCGCCACGTGGGTATCGCGTAACAGGAGTGACCGCACTCGGGACGTAAAGCGTAATCTTCCGTGCCAGCATCGATCGACTTACCTACGCGGAAAGCCCTTCGGTAATCGTGTACCCTCACCGGCCGCCACTCCTAGGGGTAAGTACCTACTCGCTCGTTCGGTCACGCTACCCTACTGCCCTTCCTTCCGTCGCCAACTCCTTACTCCTCGGCGAAAACGAGGCGTGTATAACGCGTCGAATATTATTCGCGAGTCGCCCATGCGATCGAAGCCGCCGGTGTTCCACCGTGCAGATCCAAAGGTAGCCGGTATCCGCCGAAAGGATACTCTTTCTTCGCCCGTTCCATTTTCCGCGCCAATCGTCAGCGTCGCTTATCCCGTAACGCTTAATCGCGAGGCGAGTTTGCGACGAGCGGGTGTACGGTACGCGCGCAAAATTATCCGGAGACGATGGACGCGACTCGTGCACCCCGATGTTCCAGCATGGAAGTCCAAAGCTCCATCCGGTAGAGCGGCCTTCTCGTGTATTTCCACTTACTTGGGTGTGCGTGCTCGCCAACGTGCTTGCAGGTTAGTTAGGGGAGCCGGCAGGATATAGGGTGTAGGGCCAGGGTGTAGGGTGCAGGGTGCAGGGTGCAGGGTGCAGGGTGTAGGTTAGGTAAGGTCGGGGCACACGGGCCGTGGCTCCGTGGGCGGTGCGGCGTCCGATGTAATACGATTTGCAAGCGTTATCTCGGCCCTAACGTGCCATCCGACCTAACACGGATTTCCATAAACACGCCGACACCGGGTATTGTTTTCCGCACGCGGGGATCACCGGTCCGCCGTGCTGCCTCCGCGGCCCTTTATTACCAAGCGTACCTAATTATCTTCCAATGCCGCACCTCTCCTTCCTCCGGGGCCGCCCTTGCGCCAGAACCCCGAAATATCACCGACCGCCTTGCCCTCCTACCCTCCTGCCCTCCTACCCTCCTACCCACATACCCGCCCTGCTCCCAGATATTATCGATCGTGAGAGCTCGATCGTCGCGATGATCGTCCTCTTCGCTCGACCCGCGAACCCGGAAAAGGAAAGGACGAGGACCGCTACGTCCTGTGGCGCTGCCCTTTTCCCTTTCTCTCCCTCTCTTTTTGTTGGACTTTTCCGAGCTGATCGATCCCGCTTACAACCGTGTGCGAAGATTCCTGGCGCGTAAATTCGATAGCGTCCGATCGAGGCGAGTCTAATTGCGGGGAAGCGATGACGGTCGTATTGGAATAACCATAATTCACTAACGCCGTCGTATACGTACAAATCGATGCGCCGAGTGTTCTTGGCGAGTTCGATATCGAGTAACCGTGATTCTACGGAAGTCAACCGACTATTCGTGCGGCTACGTTGTTTGCTGCGCGATATTGCGAGCGTCAGAGACGATTCTTCGAAGGTTGCCTTCGTACGTTATTACGCGCGTTCTATGTTTTTCCAAAGTTAACCGACGACCGAGTAGCGCCGCGTTTTTCGTAGATTTTGGATAAACCCCTAAAATGATTCGGTCACTCGGGAAGACTCCAATCCATTTTTAGTATATCTCGGCCCCTTAAACGGCCGGTTTCCAGGGCGGCTTTCGGGGCGCATAATGCGACAAAAAGCGAGCTGAATGGAGCCGATACAATTGCCGATAACAATCCCGGGTGCAGCGTGGGGCAAGCAGGGTTGGGGTTGAGGTTGTGGCGGGGGGCGGCGCACGGAGGGGGCTTTATATCGGAATAATTTATCGTCGAGGAGCCTTTATCGGGAATGCTCGAATTGACGTGAAAAGCAGTGGCGATTTGCGGCGGTGGTTCGCGGCGGTGGATCCTACCGGGAAATTTCGGGCACGTTGCCCGAGCATGGGGGTTTTAAACCCTCGATACGCGGGGATAAATAGCGGGCCCGGCCGTGCAACTACCGGCCAAATTTTCGAATTTCCCACATTTGAAATTTCGACAAATTCGGTCGAGCATAGCGATATTTATGCGCCGGATGATGTGCCGATGCGGGCCCGAAAGATGGCTCGCGGGACAGTGCGGGGAGAAAAGGGTCGTTCCGCTTTCTCCGCCCGATTTCATCCACGTCCTTTCGAAGCACGCGGCGCGCCTACGTTCTCGGTTCTACACGCTGCCACGAGTTCGTCTCTGCGCCCGATATTTGCCACTCGCGATAAGAGTCCTTTGACGCGAGATCGACTATTTCCGAGATGCCCTCGCCTTAATGTAAGAGAGTAGAGGATAGACTGGAAGAAAAAAGACCGGGCAATAACGGAGCGAGAGAAGAACGTGGAAGACGGGGCACAGAAGTGCGGAGAAGGAGGAAAAAGCGCAATGGAGCGCAGCAGAGAGGCGCAGGGAGGGCCGCCAAAGACGCGCAAAGGAGCGCGGAAGTAAGAAGAGAGGGAGGAAAAGATAGGTGAAACGCGAGGCGGTGAAGAAGGTGGTCGAGAGTCGGAGAACGGCTCGGGACGATCGGTTCGCAACGCGTAGATTCGGTGAAAGTTTCACCGTAGCTGCGAGTTAGACGGATCCAATCGTCGGTTAATTGCTTATCCGTGCAGCTCGCAATATCGGCCGGATTGGATTAGAAAGTTTTCCATTCGGAAGTAATTGCGCCGTGGCAGCTGTGTCGTGCCGCGAGTACCATAATCTTCCGCACCCGCTTGCGCTCCCCGACCTTTCCCCCCCGTCTAGGGTCGACCGTTTCCCGGGATGTCCGTTTCGAGCACAAAGCGGGAGAAGGGCGCCCGTTGCTACGATTATTAATAATAATAATGGTAACGTATTTCGGATAATAATATATTTATTCCTAATCGAATCTATCGTTTGCTCGCTCACGATAATTCGTCATCCGTACCGACGGACTTTGGGACGAGTGTCTTTCGACGATGATCCTTGAGACGGTACGTCTATCTTTTACACCGTTTCTTATCTCGGCAAAATTTCGAGACCTTCGAAGAACATCGAGAATATGGAGGGTCGGACCTTACATCGGTCTCACGGAATGTACTTGCGCGGATCTATCCAGGCTCGCCTAGGCGGAGCATAATCGAATCGGGATGAAAGACGTATGGTGGAGTTCGGCGAGCATCGGATGTCCTTCGAGGTACCGCCGCGGAGGACCGGTCCCCCAGAGCGCAAAAACAATCGCTGCGCGGAAATTAAAACGGCGAGTTTCCCGATAATTAAAAAGTCATTTCCGCACGAACTCTCGTAAATCCCAAAACGTTTTTCCAATATCGTCGTCGCGTCTACGGCGTGGTGCACCTCGTTGTTACGCAGGGAAATAGGAGCGGATCGTTTTGCTCTGCTTAGAAGAAAAGCGTCGGCGCGGCTCCTCGCGGATTTCGATAAAATTTGCCGAGATAATAGGTCCACGTACGCAACTAGTATACTCGAAATGGTAGTTGCGAATATCCGCGCTCGTCGGTACGCGAGGGAAACGGATCGCTCGAACGGCCGAGAATTTCACCGATCGGCGGGTACGAGGAAAAACTCTCTACGATAACTCGCGCTGTCTGGGCATGCCGTGAAAAGGAAGTCCTACTTTCTAACAACTCTGTCCGAACGAATGTTTCGGCATTGCTATGAATGCGCACGATTTACAAATCGCGCAAAACCTTATAATCATGGTCGGTGTAATACGTATCGATATATTTACTTGCATTGTTCATAGGGACAGGCAAATATAATGGTACGAAACGTAATATAAATTTTTGCCACTATAAGGAGATGGAAAAGGAGGATGTTAGCTTTAAAAATTGAAAAAATGTTCTTCGAGGAAAAACTTTTGCATCCGAGTGGTTTTGCACGTCTTTGTAACGTCGATTGCTTCTCCAATTGTTTAAACGCGAAATAGTTTTTGTCCGTGCGAAGTTTTTGTTCGACGTGTATAAAATTATATGGCGAATTTTTTTTTCACACCAACGCGAATCGATCTTTTTCCACGACAATACGATTTACTTTTACCTTAGCACGATTTACTTTACGGTAGAACAATCGGTCGGTCGATTAATAATACGAAGTCTTTGCCGACCGTTTTGTAGGCCACGTGGAAAAAAGCCAAACTCGAGAATTACCAAGCACGATCTTCCTTCCGATCGATCGAATCGAACGACGCGCATTCGATCGCGAATTAATCAACGAGAGATGGTGGAACGTGCGCGTCTGCATCGCGAGCCTGGAAAAAACGAGGATTCGCGAAAGTATGGCGAGTAAAAGTCGGCGAAATATAAATCGTCGGATAATGTAGGAACATCGAGCCGGCGTAAGGCGTCCGTTGACGAAGGAAAATGTTTCGATTTCGAACGACTTCGGAGGCCGCCCCACCGCTCGCCCTCCAGAGTTTACATAAGGCGGCGCGGCCGGGCGACGATCATTCTTCGCAATCCCAGCGTAGAATCAACATCCCTTCCTTTACTCGTTTGTCGTCCGTGTCTCACCCCTCCCTTGCCCCCTTTATCCGCCTTGCTTCATTTGTACCGATTTTCATACCGACTTACATATCGTTAACGTGCTTTTCCCTTTACTAGCTTTCAGTTTTGGTACCGAAGAGAGAAGAGAGAAGAGAGAAAAAAGAAGAACGAAGTGCGAAGCTAGTATTAAGTTCGTAGCATTAAGTATACGTTAAGGCGTATGCGTGGAGGGATGAGTGGATCTAATTTAAGGCGTGGTATGCGAGGTTTCAAACGTAAGCAGTGCAATTCTCTTTGCCTCTCGAGTCTCGTTCGTCTTGCGCTCCATTTGTCGGAGCATAGAGTCCCGAATTCTTCCAGGGGCCCAGGGTCGAGCTTGCCGTGCGCTCGCGGACCTCCGACGGTTTAGGGAGGTCATGTTCAGGGGAGTGGCGTCGCAGGGTTGGCTCAGTCGCGCCTGACCAAGCGTGCGCTTCGCCTGGTTTACCACTCTCAGCCGTGGCCTCCCTCGGTCGCCGTGCGTCGGGGAGGTCATGTTCAGGGGAGTGGCGTCGCAGGGTTGGCTCAGTCGCGCCTGACCAAGCGTGCGCTTCGCCTGGTTTACCACTCTCAGCCGTGGCCTCCCTCGGTCGCCGTGCGTCGAGGACCGCGAGTACCCGCGAGAACCCCTGGTGCTCTCGGTAAGAATTCTTCGCGTCGCGATTTTCTCCTTTCGTCTCTTTGCTCATCCCCTTTCTTTCTCTTGTCACTGCTTACGCCTTTGAAAGCTGGATAAATGAGCGAATGGATCGAATGCTTGGCGTATTCTCGTAAGACGGAGCGAGTGAGTTTAGTTCGAATGAGTGCGTGCGTAGAGTGTGGGTGGCTGGGGGGTCTCTGGTCGCGGCAACCTCCACGCGGTGAGACCCGGGCAATCGGTATTTCTCGCGATCGAGGTACGTTCTCGAGATCGCGAGGGATAGCGAGCTAATAGCCGCGACACTTTGTAAAATCTGTTTGGACATATTTTTTAAGTACGAACATTGTATATAGAGCTGAGAGTTACCGAGCGATAAATTCGGAATTTCTCCAAAGGCACGCGCGTTTAAAGTTAACACCCTCCTTGTCCATCTCCTTATACCGACAATAATATACAGTACATTCCGTAATATTATATTTGGCAGTTCCTATGAACAATGCAACGAAATATATCGATATGCATTAAACAGATCACGATTATAAGTTTCCGCGCAGTTTGTAAATCGCGCGCACGTCGATCGAGAGTGGATAAATCAGGTCCAGCCGGTCTCTGCCGCTTTGTACCTCCACGGTCGTATTCCAGTTTCCTCTCGCTTCCCTCGAGGGCTCGCGGAACGAGTTAAAGATTCCGAGCGTACACGAGCAAAACTCCGACGGACGAGAGCCGCATCGAAGCGGACGTTCGCGCGACATCCGCGAGAAGGAGGAGAATTCGCGCGAGTCGCTCGCGCATCGGAATTCGACGTGGCGGTCGATCCACGCGCCTCTTTAACGCCCCTCCGCCTCCTCCACCCCTCCCGCTGCCGCCAACGAAGGGGAGGAAGCGCCCCGAGCAAGATTAACGAGCGTCCTCGAGCGATGGACGCGAGGAGGACGACAGGAAACTACGCTCGAGACACCGACCGACGAGTCGGGCCGCGGATCCGCCGCCTCCAGGAAGCGGCCCCGTTTCGGCGGCCCTGGACATCCGGAAATGGCCGGGTGCCTCTCGAGGAATCGAGCGGGGGCCGAGCGATACCTGCTTCCGTTTCCTGGACACGCGCGCCCCTTGCACCCTCCCTCCCTCCCTCTGCGTCCCGCCTACTCCCGCCTCACGTACGTATCCCTTTGCGACCGTGGGATGATGGATCGGAGCGACGACGGTGCCACTTCCGGGGAAAAAAGACATCCGTCGGGTCGCGATTCGTCGTCCCTCGATGCGGGATTTTTTGACGCGTGGATTTAACCCTTTCGGCAGGAACGCGTCCTTCGCCAGTGTGATCGCGTTGTACAATGGCGAGCAGCTCGGCTACGAGCGACGTACGCTCGATCCTGCAGATCGTATCGTCTTTTATGCTTCGCAATGTAACGTAAATGACGAGTGCACGGTCCGTCAACGAAACGGAAAAAATGAGCGACGAAGGGTACTCGCGGATAAGAGTGTGCATTACGGTGCGGATTATCGTAATCTCCTCCGAGTACGCGCTTTCCTACTCCTTCCTTTGTAACCGCGTCTGAAATGCTTCGCACGCTTGCCGAACATTCCCTTGGCTCGTCGCTATTGGCCCCGCGACATCGATCAACTTGGCCTTTCATTTACTCTAAATGGCACGTACACGGCCGAGACAGTTTGCGCGTAACGTGCGTGTCGAGCGTCGCGCTTTGAAGTCTGACGTTGATATATACGGCGGTGCGAAAGCGCGATGCGCCTTCTTTAACCCTTTTCACGCGGGTGTCCTCTCTCGGGGGACATCAAAGTTTATTAGCGATTACGCGCGATAAACTCGTGCGAGCTTAAATATTTCAAAAGCGTATATTTCCTCGAAGTTTTCCCTTCGAATGGCGTGGAAAGGCACATCGAAATATGGCGTACGTACCGAGACGTACGTAAAGGAATATCAGCGGGCATTACGTCGAAAGGGAACGCGTAAAGAGCATTCGCGGCGGTCTCGACGTTTCTCTATCTCGTAAAAGGAAGGCGATAAGTAGCGTTTGTATAAAAAAGGTTAACGCGCGAATGTACCTCGTGCAATATGGCGTAGCGTAAAAAGAAAGGACGATCGAGCGTGAGAAGGTGAAAAGAGATTTTCGAAACTAAGCGCGGTTCGTATTAAAATTCGCTAAGCCTAAGAACCGAGTCTTGGCGAATTAATTACTCGATTAAAAAGATTTGATATGCGCCGATTCCCATACAGGAAATTCTCCAGTCGAGTCTGTTTTGCGTGGCCCGATTGCTCTCTGCGCGGTCCCTTCGTGGCGCTAAGATTATCCGTGAGCAGCAGAGAGATTGAAAAAGCGTCGGGTTCGATCGAGAAGACGTACGCAGCTGCGGTTACGCGGAGGCGGTTGCGGTCTCCTTCAAAGCTAATTATATCTTGCCTATCCCGCGTTCTAAGGCCATTCAGAGTAATAGAGTATGTTTACTCTCCGAATAAGATGAAAAGCCACGTTTAAATTTTTTTAAAGCCCCTTTTGAACCACGCAACTTCGCACACCGGCAATGAGAACGAGGTACGAACTTTTAAATATCCTCCGCTTTGTTGCGACGATGAAAATCCCGGAGCAAAAGTCGCCGTAGGATGTATGGTCGTCGCGATGTTGTTCGTCTTTTTTATTTTAATTGAGCTAAATCGCGGTCGTTACGCGGGAACGCGGAGTGGGAGGAAAAACTGTGAAGGATCGGTGCAAGTGTACGTATTTCGCAAAGCGAGCCAAGTTTCGAATTCGTTTTGAACGGTCGTACGACTGCGACCGGAGTTGCCAAGATTTATGGTGGAAATGTAACGTTGCATTGTGCCGGACATGTACATTATAATGTAATCGAATTGCCGCTTCGTATTCGTTCTTCGCTACGAAGTAGAATAAAATATAGTGCGAGTACGTTTATTCCGTAGATTTACGAGACGAGCTTTTTTCTACGCACGTTTGTTCGCCCCGTTGGAGAGAAAACGGAATGCGGGATAACCGAATGGTAAAACGAAAAAATCGTTATGGAAGCGAATGGATGTTCGAGTACGTACGATCGACGAATTTGGGCAACACGATGAACGACTTGACGCAAAATGCGTGAGCGAAAGATCACTTTTGTATCGCCGTGGATTACGGAGAGCCAAGTGCACGATGATAAAGAATACGACGTCGCGTGGTACTAAACATGGGAAATTGCGAAGCGTTGAGAGAAGTTGCGTAACGATCGAGAAAAGTATCGTCGCTTGGATTTTAAGCGTCGCTTCAACGTCGCTTCCGTCATGCAACTCTCCAGTGCCTTCTCTCTATCGAACAGTAGTAAGGGGTCGTGAGATCGGTTTAAAACTTCTGCCCTGGAAGTCGACTCACGCTCGAGGGATCCACTTTGCTCCATGAAAATGATGGTCGACGGTTTTTTCTCATAGCTCCTCCGGACTCGATCGACCGACGATCGCTCGTGATTACTCGACGAGAGGTCGAAAGTTCGGTAACGAGAAAGGAATCGACCAAGACCCACCTTCCGCCTTCCTCGATTTCCACCTTCCTGCTTTTGTCCTTACGGCGGCCAATTAATTTCAAGCCCGACGAGCAACCGACGCGGATAGCTACCAGCTTTCTTCTGGCGGATAATCGTTGGATCGAAGAATCTTTTAAAATTAACTACGCGATCACGGGGAAAAAACTTGGTCGGTCTATCGGGCTACTACTCTAACGGTACTCTAATAGATTTATCGTTGGTAAAGATGGACGAACGTCGTAGTTTATTTTATTCTTTCCTCCTCTATATTTAAAAATTTTTCCGATCGACCGACAAGCGGAGTAAATTCGTAACGCGTATTCTCCACTTGGTTTACTGGTATAATTTTAAGAACGTTATCGCACTTAACCGCATTGGGTGGTAGTCACATTTTACAACCCTTATAGATGAAACTTATTTCAAAGGAGGAAAAGTAAAGCCAACGAGGCGTGGAAAAAGATCTTCGCCAGGGATACATCGTAAAATATACGACCGTTCTAAGATTGGTCATTTAAACCGCTGCTCTAGAAATAAATACGCATGGAGTATCGGCAAGTTTGGTGTTAAATAAAAATGGGGCATCGTAGATTCTCCGGCCGAGTTCCTAAAAGTTAGAAGTTAAATGCAAGCGTAGTAGGTTCGGTGGATCGATCGCGTGGCTGGCGCGTTATCGTCGGCGCGGAAAAATGCCGAGCATTCTTTCCTTCGCCGCGAATGCTCTTTCTCGTTGGCGCATTAACTTCATCATTTCACTATCCACCTTCCCCCGCGTTTACCAAACTCTCCATCCTCGTAAAGCATTGCAAACTTGCCTTAATCTCTGCCCCCCTCCCCCTTTCAACTTCTTTTCATTTGCGTAACCGTTATACTGGTTTTCCGGATAGAAAAAAACGTTGCATCGACAAAGTCCAGGAATTCTTCCTTTTCAACTTTAGCGCACGCTTTCAAAATGCGATAATATTTTTTCCACGTTGGAAGCGTGCTTCTCCGTGCAAACATTCGGTCGCTTTTCGTACGTTTCGTTTGGAAATATTTCCGTCGTACGATGCGATATCGCGCTATATAATATCTGGATGGTCTACCGGTAATACAATCGCTAGAGCATATTTCTCGGGGAAAGAAACGTTCACCGTAATAATCGCGACGTTGACGTGGCACCGCATTAAATCCAAATCGGCTTTCGAAAGAACAAATTACGGAACGGATATCCGGATAAGCTTAATATCGCGAGCGAAACGTGGAAACAAGAGATACGTCCTTCGTACTTCGAACGACGTTCTACGAAATATTCTTATAATAGTCGAACGTAATATTTATCGAACTTTACTGCGATGAACCAGAATTCCCAAATCTCTCTTCGACGACACTCGGACGATGCGAATCGTGGTCGACGAATGGAATCCCAGCGATTGGCACGTTCGAAAGTGGTAAAATACTCATCGATTTCAGGCATCGTTTTGTTTCTCCTCTTTTAACACTAGGTTTACACCTACGGTGATGCGGTGGATAGAGGCTCGGACTTTCACGCGGGAGATCCGGCTTCCAATTCTGCCCATCGCCGATGGTTTTTCCACGCGATATGTATACCGTACCTCTGGTGGTTAGGAACCCACCTTAAAAGGTAGGACCCGGCTCAAATGACCCGGCAATCTGCGTCAAAAATTAATTGACAAAAAAAAACGCTGGATTTTCAGACGTTTCTGATATACCTATCGCTACGGACGCGGATATTTTAGTTTTATGAACGACGAACGCGCCGTCCTCCAATTTATAATATTCCGAGGAATATATTCCATAAACCCGCATCTGGCTTTTAAAAGCAATATTTGCCCGTCTATCGAAAGTTTTCCATTAAATTTATAACAGGATAAACTATTTAATTCGTCCAACGTAAATACGTAGGATAAGAGCATAAACCACTTCGGACTCGAAATATTGGATTCGTAATATTCCCACTGCATTTTTCCATTTACTTTTGACACGTACTTTCTAAGAACCCTTTCATCGCGTTTATATTTATCGCCGAAGCAACGCTTTCGCGAATGGAACCAATTTGGCGACATTAATATCGAATTTACGATCGGGTCAAATCGACTCGGTCCGTCGATCTGGCGTTAAGGAGCTTCCAGATAACAAGGGTAAATTCATGGGATGGCACACGGAGTTGCCAGCTTTGCCTTCCGAGGCCCAAAGAAAGCGGCTTCCGCGAGTATGTATGCGCGCGAATCTCTACGCGTCAAAGGGAAGGAACGAAGAGAAACCGAGAGACGTACGAAGGGAAGGCTCGTAGGCGAGATAAGATTTGACGGATGCGAGAAGGAAGAGAGAAGGAGGAGGGAAAAATGGACGGGATATGAAAGTAGGAAGGCGAGCACGGGACCTGGCGGAGGAGTCGCGGATAAGGGAAGAGGAGATCGATGCATGGGAAGGTGGGAGATACAATGAAACGGGGCTAGAGATAAAACGCTCTCACGGCGGAGGAGCGAGAGCGGCTTCGAGGAAGAGAAAGGAGAGACGGAGGGAGGGAAGAGAGGGAACAGAACGGAGGAGAGAGAGAGAGAGAGAGAGAGATGGCGAGAGAAAGAGAGAGAAGAAAGGAAGAGAGGAAAAAGAGAGACGGGCGAGAGCGGGACGGACAAGAGCAATTTTCTCGGCGACCCCGGTCGCGATACGAGTCGCATTTCCCCTTTGTGTGTACGCATATGCATGCCCGAGTGCGTGACCGAGTAGATCTGACGCAGTCGGCGCGATTGTGTGAATCTGCGTACGTTACGGCTCGATGGCCCCAATATATTTGGTGATAGCGTGAAAATACCAAGCGAGCTGGAAGCGCGAGAATGATTAAAATCCTTCCGAAGGGAAATATCCTGGCCTCGCGCCTGGATTTTCGCGAAAAACTTGGCCCGGGATAGCAATTTCGGTTTGAAAGAAAGGCTACTTTTTGCGCCCGGAAAACGACTCTTTACCGTCGACAAAGTTTCAGACGAAAAGACCAAAGTAAAAGTTGCCGACGATCCTGACGAGAGTATCTCGAATCCGACGTGTGCGGAATTAATCGCAAGACGCGACTAGTTCTAACCTCGGTAATGCGAACGTTCAACGCTTCCGTCGGTTCCACTCATTTATACGTAGGCACGCCGACGCGCCCGTCGCTGTTCCACTTATGAGCCGAACAACCGCGGGCTATCCCAATAAAATGTATGCGCACTTCGAACAACCGTTCCACCAATGGTTATCGACGTACGGCAAGGTTTCGCGACGCAAATTAATCGATACAAATGCGAACGCTCGTCTCGTCTTCTCTATTCGCGAGCTATTTATCCGAATGGCTAAACGTCCGCGGACTTACGAAAGGGAGGGTAAAGTCGCCCTAAATCTTTTTTCTCCCTGACGGAAATACGACGTTGTAAAACCGCGCGTGTACCTCGACGAAGGACGAATAAAAATCGATGGCATCGATGGGCGATTTATCTGGATTTCCTAGGCGTCAGAAATTTTCTAGCCGACGGTATAAAATCACCCTTTACGCGTATATTCCGACTAACCGAAATACGCCGGAGCAAAATCACGCGTTTATCCTCGCGAAGAATGGATCGAAATTTATAGGATTAATACGCTCATTTTAGCATTAATAGGCTATTCGTCTGGATTGGTCGGGTGTCGGGGAGATTTCTGAAAGTTAACGTAAAATCCCCCTATGCATATATTCCGCCTAACCGAAATACGACGTTGTAAAATCTCGCGTCTATCTCGACGAAACGTGGATCGGAATTTCTACACGGCCGTGCACCTCTGGCTGAATATTCGCCCTTGCTCGAGACAGTTTCGTCAGATTACTATCGTGCCGCGAGAGAACGGCACTCGTTTCGGTGCTTCCATCGCGCAGAATTTCCTTCCGTCGGTGCAACAAAGGTTACTCGAGAAACTGTCCCGAGACGGAAAGAAGGCGCGCGAAAGGAACGCGTCTCTCATCGGTCGCGGTACAAGGGGAGCGGCGTTCATTTTCGCGCGTGCCTTCGGTTCGGAGCACTGCTCGAGTAAACGATCGCGCGACTAATCAGACGCGCGACGAAGAGAGCGAGCGAGGTACTGACGTACTTTTCGGGCGTTTCGAGAATCGTAGAATTCTTCCTTTCGCGTAACCTACGCATTTAAACCCTCGACATCGCGAATCGCGAACGAGTCGGATGTCCGCGATTCGCTCTTTCCAGCCACCACCCTTCTATTCATATTTGCGTCGATCCATCGAGACTCGTCGCTCGATTCGCGTTATCTTATACGTATTAGCGTGCGTTATCGCGCGCAGCACCCAACTTACAAGGAGTTGCAACAACGTAGTTTTCCCAACTCAGGCCGATACGCGCACCACCGAGAATTTCCCTCTGTCCGCGCTAGGAGCGTAATTCGATGCAAAGTATCTCGGCGCGAGGAAGACGAATCGAGCGGTTCCTTCGAGAAGGAATATTTAGTCCTGCCGGCCCCCGGTTATATAATACCGTTATAACGAAGGTGCTCCTCGGCCGGTTCGGGCATAAAGCGGAACTCGTGGTCATGCGGGAGCAAAATTGGCGGACGGAGGAAGCCGAGGAGGCTCGCGACCGAACGTCGGCGTATTCTTCGATAACGAGCACTCCTTCCTCCCGGCGCAGCGCTCGAGTGGGTAATCGGATTTGAAACCGTTACGAACAGCCCCTAAGAAAACAATGATTCCACCGGGCCGGCCTTTCGTCCATCGCCACTCCCCCCTCCCCACCCTCCTCGCCCCCCTCGCGGCTCTCGCCCTCGCAAAACTCGATCCCGCAATATCTTCCTCGGAGTTCTTCGAAAGTCCGGCTTATTGCGGAAACGGGGAGTCGAGGTAAATCGAAAATACGAGGTAGCGACAGAGGGCCGGGGAAAAAAGCTCTTAAGAAGCAGCGTTGAAACGTTACGGATGTCTCGGAAGAGGGCGAGGCCGCGGAATAATGCGGGAAGAATTCTCGCGGTGGTAGGTTCCAGGGGTCGGGGCGAGGGGAGGCGGGTGGAAGCGATCTTTGAGAGGACGGTATACGGGGCTTTTGCGGGATATCCGTGGACGGCCGAGGATAAATAGAAAAATATGATCCGCTTTAAAGTGGAAAGTAAGGCGCGGCGTCACCTTGCCCGTGTTTTTGAACGCCGAAGACCGCCGGCGCGCGCCCTCTCCCGAGGGACCGGCCAGGGAGCCCAGCCTCCCCTCTCTCCTGCTATTCTCTCTCTTTTTTCGTCGAGCTCCAACCTGGAGGCCGAGGGAAGATGAGCGGGTAATATCGTCCATCGGCGGTCGAAGACCATCGGGAATTTGAGGTGGCGATCCTGATGTTACGTGCGGACGAAAGTCGATTCTACGCCTTTCTCTGGAATCATCCGTACCTTGCCGAGAAGCCGAAATATGGACAGAAGCGCGCGACACGAATGACGAAGCGATCGGTACGAGTGCTCGACGACGTTGATTCCGCTTCTCGATGCGGGAGGGCACTGGAGCTCGAAAAGTAAAGCGTCGTAGCGATCGTCCATCGATCGTGAACCCGAAGCGCGTTGCAGAAGTCGTATCGGATGATTCCCAATGAGGCAATACCGTTTAACGTTGCGATCGAAGTCGCGCTGTTCTCTGTTCAAAGGTACAAAGCGTACCGAAAGCTAACCGAGTTCTTGGTTAGCTCGCGGCACGTATGTGCGCTCGACAAAGATTTCTCCGCATCAAAGCACCATTCTGGTGAAGTCTGAAGAGCCGATATGACGTCCGGGACCGTTTGATCCGCGCTGCCTGCTCATCGTACCGTGAGAAATCCCTGATTATCTTCGTTAATAATCGGCCGGTTGATATCGAATTACCTCGAAAGTATCCGTCTGCGTCTCACAGGGGGAACCTGCGATAATCGTGGCTCGCGGAGAAACTTTTGCGCAAAAGTGGTGCTCCAGCTGTAATAATCGGCCGTCTGCCGATATTTTACGACAAGGGCAAAAGTCGTCTTCCGCTTTGAAGCGTTAATTCGATCGATAATATTTGTACGATCGAACGGCGCACCGACTTTTCCTCGATACCGCATTTGGCGGAAATTCTTTTAGCGGATAACGAAGTTATCGATATATTTGCCATGCTGCTTTCAACGAACGGTTAAATCCGGAAACCCCTTTTGGAAACTAATCCTTTTGGATCGAAAAGAATTCAAAACCAGAACTCGTTGGATTCCGAGGTTAAGAAACGAGAAATGTCGAGATTAAATGCCGTTTCTATAAACGTTCTTTAATCCCGCATAAAAAATCGTTCGATCGCAAGTCGAAGAGGGAGGTGCTAAAAACATATGTATCTACGTACAAATAATGTTAACATTCCGCGAGCTGCATTTTAAATAAACCGTTGCGTTCACCTCGGAGAAAATAACGATATTTTTATTTAATCACCGTGTGGAATCGTAAAATGTATCGGTGACTCGTTACGCGACGTTCGAATTTTCAGGATTAATAATATTTTCGAGCACGATACATTCCGAGGTATGTTGTAAATTACCTTATCGGATCATAATCCGTACTTTTAAAATACAATTATCGAGAGCGTATTCGACTTTTGTTGGAAAAAAAAAACTTATTTAATCTTTACCGCCATTCTGACATTTATGCAGAGAACTTGTCCCATTTATCGTGTTTTCTAAATTTGTCTTAAAACGGATGCACGGAAATCTCTATGACGCGTTTTCGCATTATGCGGCCCCGGTACGGCACAGGAACAATTTATACACGTATATACGCACAATCAACGCCAGTGCGTTAACCAACCCGACCTGTAATCCGACGCATCGTGGCCTAAACTCGCGAACGTTCCACTAAAGGGCGACGCGCCGAGAGAAGGGAAAAATTCGCAAGAAAATCGAAAGGTAAGGACGGAAGGCGAGTCGTTTGCCAGGCGCGGCGTTCGTCGCAGAGGCGGCAAATTGGCGGGCAGTGTTTTTAATTAGCAATTATCGAGCTAACACATTAATTTCCGGCTCGTCTGTTGCGGCATTCTGCACGGCCGGCGGTGAATGCAAATAGGTACGGCACGGCTCCCGGCCAATTGATCGAATTGACTCCGCGCCCGGTTCCGCCGTATACGAGATCGTGCTTTACCTCTCCACCTCGAGCTATATCCGTGCAGAAATGCCCGATCACCTTGTGTGCGTCGAGCTGCACCCTAGACACGCGTCAAAGAATAACGCGTGATTTACATACGCGCGCGTAGCTGCACCCTGCTGGTCGTAGAGAACGAACGTGCATTCGTGCGCGTGTACGGGTCGTCCCAAAAAGAATGTACCCGCTTTCGATCGACCATCGTTCATATATTTAGTTTCGATTTAAGCTTTATCGCCGTAGTAACGAGGCCATTAAAATTAATCGACGAAACTCGAATAGCATCGTAGAAAACCACTCTCCCAGTTTGGTTTCCGACAAAAAAATAAAAAAAAAGAGCGAGTACATTTTTTGGGGACACCCTGTATACGCGCATGATATAAAAGAGGGTGTGTCGCGAGAAAAGCGTGCGATACCGATGCCTGCGTGCTGGTCCGTGAAAGGAAAGTGCACGGCGTTTACGGCTGCATTAGAGGAGCACATAATCTATCTACGCGAGCATACGCGCGCGATAATATGGATATGCGTGTGCTCTTTATACATCGGTGGACGTGCGCTACGTAGAAAACCGTACGCTCTTTGTAAAATATATTTCCAGAAGATACAAGATCGCGCGTGCTCTATCGGTGTCGGTAGACGCGCGAAGCGAAGAATCCTAAGCTCTTTGCGCGTATCCAAATGTTCACGATACATAGCAACGCGAGTGTTCTACCTGTACCTGGACGTCGACGATATAGAAATTCGTACGTTCCACACCTGTGCCCGAAGCTGCGCGTTATAAAGGATCGCATGGCTTCCACGCGTGTCCGCGCGTACACGATATAAACCGGAGCAGTGGTTCCCAAAGTTGGTCGTACGCGGCAGCCTTGGACGATTTTCGAAAAACCACGGAGCCCGTACTCGTATTTCGCGTACAGTCCCGCTACTCATCCTCCATTAGAGACGTTGAGCTCGCATAGCGAAAAGACCATCGCTTCCTCACGCGCGCCCATCGTCTCGAGAGTTCCATCGGATGGGCATCTCGAAAGTTGCATCGGCGACCGCAAAAGCCGCTTTACCTCCCAAAGCCCCGGTACTTTTTCGCCGATCCCTGGATACTCGTGCAGCTTACTTTGCGAAACACTGGAGCAGGGAATCGTGGGACATCCGCACGTAGACGGGCGACGATGGCTGCGAGCGTCAGAGGAGGCCGCGCTGTTCGCGTGTGCGTGAACGTGCGGCTCGTGCGGTTCGCAAAGTCGGGGCCGGGGGCAGAGGGAGGGGAGGGGGGGGGCGCGTAGGGGGATGCGGTGGCCCGAGTGAATTTGGCGCGGGGCGCAAAACCGGGCGACAACGCCATGGACGAAGGATTGCCATCGGTCTGCGCCGATGAGAGAGGCGGGGGTGCGGGGGCGCGGGTGTGGGCTTTGGGGGGGGTGAAAAGAGGGAGCTGCCCGATGCGTGGCTATCGGACCGTGCGACGACCGTGTCGCTCGCAGTTTCCCGCTTGCGGCCTACTTTGTGGCGCTATTCGAACGGTCCTGCATTTATTAGAAGCCCGTTAGTCGGGATTCGCGTTGGCTCGCAAAGGGGAGCACGCCGTTGGCGGGACCGCGGTGTATTGTTCGCTAATCCGGTTCTTTGAGAACCGATATGACGTTTCGCGAAAGGACGATTTAACGAGGATGCGGATTCGGGGATCGTTTAATCGACGGTCGGAGGAAACGACGCCAAGAATCTGCGTACGTCCTTTTTCCACCAATCCGATTCTTCGAGCCCTTAGCTCCGGCACGCGACAGGAGTGACTCCGTGAGGTGGGACTCGTCGTGCATAACTTAAACATACATTCCTAAGGCCGAGCACCGCTAGACGCGGATCGCGGTGTTTCGTCGTGTACGCGAGTAGTCCGCCTCGAATAGCGGCGCAGAGCGATATGAAGCGGCGTCGAAAGTCCAGCCGTGGCTAAGAGGACGAGAAGCGAGGTTAGGAACATTCGCCGAAAATCGCATCGGCGATCGAGTCGACGATCTCGTCGCGGTGAAATTCCGAAGGTCGGTCGGCCCTGGCCGGGCGCAGGGTTCGAGGGGTGACGTCGACGTGGTGGGCACGCTCGAGCGAAGTAGCGAGGGAGCGAAAAAAGGTTTCCCCGCGAAATCGCTCGGACGGGGTAACGATCGAACGGAGGCACGATAAATGGCCTTGTAAAAGAGCGGAGCCGGCGCGCGGCCTCGGAATTGAATGGCAAACGACGGTACGGAAGGCGCGGCGTACCGTTAAAAGGGGATTAACGCCGATATTTGTCGTAACGCTCGCGGAGGATTTTATGGGTAATTTCGCGCAAAAGTGACGCGTTTAATTACGTTTGCCAAGCGGTGGATCATTCGTCGGGGCGTACCTGGTTTTGTTTGTCCCGGTTATTGCGGCCTCCGCGCTTCCGGGCCCGCGGGCTAAGCCTCGGATTTATGCCCGGAATTATAAATTATTTCTTGCCGGAAGAGAGGTTCCGAGTTTAAAGCAAATGGAGATTACCCCGGTTTAAGTCCGGGCGCGTGACTGGAGTAGGTAATACGGCGGCGATCCCACCAGCGATTGGATTATCAAATATTTAAGTGACGAATTCCACATTAGCCGCTCCGCCTTGAAAATTTGATAACCAGCCCCGCGGGGCTTTCGGATCATCCGGTTACTTGGGCCGCACTTATTTCGGGAGGAAGGGGGCGCGAAGGACGAGGGCAGGAGTCTGCGTCGAGGCGCTCCGCGAGCGCCTTTTCGGAGTTTACGGACCGCCCGTCGCTCGATAATCTCGAGGGCCATTATTCTTGGATATTTCGAGACGATCTCTCGCTCCATTCGCCCCCCCCCCCCTCTCTCTCCCTTTATCTCGCGCGGTATCCTCGCGAGTCGCCGCAACATTAGCCGTGAGATTTCCGCGCAAGGGGAGCGGCGAATATCGCACCTTCGCCCCGCCCCATCCTTCCCGCGGAATTTCTGCGTACTTTTTGAGGATGCGCATAATTAACGGAATCCCATCGGCAGTGCCCGGAATAATCCTGCGTGCGATTGCGACCCATGCATAATTGCGCGCCGGTAGCGGCATTCGAGTAATTGTAAAATACGGGTCAACGGTTCGTTTGAATAATCAACGTAACGAAACCTAGGACGCGCGCTGGGGAGAATCCTAATTCTGGCTGGACAAAAATAATATTTTTCTACCCTTCCGAAGCACGCTCGATCGAGGAAATATATCGATAAAGGATCGACATCGAAGCGTTGCACCGTGCATAGCGAAATGGAGGATGAGTAAGTATAAAAGGACCAACTCGTATTCCGCCCTTTCAGTTTAAAATTAAAAGGGAAGTGCAAATAGAGAACGAGTCTCCGATTAAGAACATAATTTTGCGACGAATTAAAGCAAGGCCGTACTTCGACTCGAGCATCCTCGAGCCTTCGTCTTTTCGTACGCCTTTTCTATCGGTCTATATCTACGATATATCGAGTAACGAGAGATCGTAGCTCGTTTGCCAATAATTTGCGTATGCGTTACGATCGGCGTACGAGGCAGGGATCGATCGAACATCGACGACCTCTCCGGGTGGAGAGAGGAGATAAGGGAGTCCAACGCGAGAATGGTATTTAAATGTTGCGGTCGGCGAAATAGTCAAGGTGACGTTTCCATCGGAATTAATATCCGTCACCGGGCAATCCGAGATTTCGTACGGCTGACAAACAAAGGGCGATCCCGTGCCTCGGGCTTTTCGATTATTTTCAATCCTTGCAGATTCCTCGGGAACGCGATGACGGCCGATGGGCGCGAGCTATAGACATAAATGAAGAAAAGGGGAATAGAGCTCATCGAGCCCTCGTTTTCTTCCCCTGCCGAGTCTCATTCTCTTCCCAGACCCTCGTGTCTGCCTTTATTTCCAGATATCGGACCAATCGTCCTCGTCGATGGGAATTCTACGGCCTCCCACCCGGCTTTCCTACCCTCCATTCCGGGATGATGTTGACGAAACATCCTCGAGGAGCACCAAAGGGGATGACGAGGCGTATTCCGGGGTTTTATTATACTTTTCATCTTGCCGACCACTTCGTTCGCTTCTCTCGATTGTCTACGTTATCGTGAAACGTACCGGTGCGGGGAGATGGGAAATATATAGCATCCGAGAAATCGGATAAAAAGTTCGTAAGCGCATGGTTCCGCGTCGCTAAGCTGCAAAATAGAAATCCCTGAAATACGAAGCATCGCCATTCTGCCCCTCCTTCGCTCCCTTCTCTCGTCGGTTCTCCCACGAGAGAATCATCGAATACCTATACGAGATTCGAGGGAAATTACGATGGCGCGACAATCCGCGAGAGAACAAATATGGAGATTTGAGCGAAAGTCCGAATCGTGGCTCCTCGGAGCGGGTGATCGCACGAGGCAGGATATTGAAGAAAATACGGCCGTAACGCGTAAAAAATATCGAGATCGAGAGGAAAAAGTGCGAGAAGAAGGAGCACGAGTGGCGCATCGTTGGACGGAATGCCAAAGGCAAGTCGGCGAACGAAAGCTCCGAAGGGTCGAGACGCAATCGCTAATCGAGCATTATTCGTAGCACGACGGTTTCCAGGCGTGGCGATCGAAAATCTCCGACGTCACCCCGCGGAAGATCCCGACGTCGTTCTCCATCCCCGCGCTCGCGCTCCTCCTCCACTCGTCGGCTCCTCGGCTCGGCCTCGGCCATTAAAGGAATTACGGCGAGTAGAAACGAAAGTTCCGCGTCCCGAGGAAATTTTAACGAGACGTCGAGGCGGACGAGGTGAGACGTCTTTTTCATCCTATTACTCTCGATTCTCTCCCCGATCCGCGCCACGCTCTCCGCTTCTCGGGGGTAACTACTCTGGCGGAAGACAAAGACGGGGGGACGCGCGATGTTGACAAAATACGAGCTCAGCAAGTTGGAGGCGAGGGTAGCGAGATGCTGGCGCCGAACCGCGCTTTCCTCCTCCTATATTTTCCTCCTAGGAGAGCCTTCATATTTTTCGCCGTCTACCGGCGCAAGGACGAGCCCGAGAGAACTCGAGGGAAACTGTCTGCGTACGCCGCTCCAACGATTTCGAAAGGTTCGCTCTTCCCGCTTGGATCCTTAACGAGCCGTACAAACGGCTCGGCATTTTTTCGATTCCCTCCCCCTTCCGAGCGTGGAGGCGGAAGTTCGTGAATCGTCAGCGGATCCCGCTGTCAACGCGCTGCGCGATTCGTCTGCCGATTTTGGGCCGCGTCGCGTTTCCATCGTTTCGGGGCTTTCTCGTGTTTCCTCCATCCTCTCGATGCTCCGAACGCGTGCAAATGCGCGACTGCCAACGGTCATCGATCCTCGAAACTTCGGTTCGGTCTTCGCGCCTCAATTTTCGTCCAACTTTCATTCGCTTCGATACATTTTTCGAATAGAATTTGATCGTTACGTAGAGCAGAACCGTCGGAAAATAAGTCCGTCCCCGAACCAGCTCGAAGCTCGAAGAGAGTCGCGCTTTGGGAAATAATTTCGTGGCAAACTTCAAACGGGATACCCTGTATGCGAGCGGGGACGAACGTCATCCTAGAGCGTGCTCCTGTATGTACGTTTGGCAACCGTTTCCATCCCGTACTCCCATCACCGATGAAAACCACGCGGCGCGCGAAGAACCGCTCCGCGCACAGCGACCGCTGCTCAAAACGACGAGTGTCGCGCTCCAGAAAATCTCTCGTACCGGTAAGTCGATCGATGTAATCTCGAGGTGTTCGAATCCTGATCTCGAACGACCAAGCAGCGATTCATCGATCGAACCAATTATCGCCTCGAGCGGCCACTCGGCTTCCGGAGAGAAGGACGACGAGTGCGCCGCGAGATCCTTCTCGAATTCGCGTATCTCGAATTGCTCCGATAAAAAAAAGAGACGCTCGGAAACATCCCCCTTCCTCCCCAGCCTCCGCGCCAGGCGCATCGGGACGAACGTAACTCTCCCGATATCTTTTCATCGCGTCGATTTATATCGGACGAATCCAGACCCTCATAGTTTCTGGCCGATGCCAGCACGACGATAAGGAGTCCCGGGTGCGCCGGTGAAATTTCGAGGAGCGAACTCGTTCGTTCGATACGTTTTTCATTGTGCCGGGTACACCTGAATCGACGTACCCCTTCCTCGAGGGCCGTCGGTCGATATCACGCCGGTGTTACGGCGTAACCAACGATATCGCAGAAATCAACGAGCCTCTCCTCTCCTCTTCTCTCCTCTCCCGATCAGCTCTCTCCGTCATCCTCTCGCTCCTTTCGCCCCCTTTCCCGCCCCTCCTTCACCTTCTCCACTCGACGGAGCCCGGAATTGGCGATCGAGCACGTTTTTAGCACCGGGGCTATCCAACGAGTGAAAATGATCCCTCTGTCATTTTTGTCCGCGTCGCTCGAATTTACGTGTTATCGGCTTTTCGGAAAATTTTCGCAAATTTATTACGATATACGAATAATCGTATCGATATCGTCTATCGTCCTTTTTTTATTCCCGTTGCTCGCCATAGGTATTTTTAGCGTATCAAAATATGCGAAAATGGTATTCTAACATTGGGTACCATCGAGCCGTTTTTTATCGTTTTTGATCCTCGCGCTCCAGCGCGAGTCTAGCCTTGATTTTCCGCGTTTCCTTGCCTTCGGGAGGAATAAAACGCGCTTTCGTTTATCATCGTTTCGCTGCTCCTTCCACTCGAATCGAGAAGAAGGAAAGGGAAGCGCTTTTTAGGCGTCATCGCGCCACTCTTCGTCGTCTTTGCGCTCCCTCGATTCCAGTATTCATTCTCTACGTTTCGTGTCCTCGCACGGAGGAAAGTTTGCGGAATTTTCTGGCCAAAACTATTTTGGACGCTCGACGACTAGTGTCGGGGTTTAAACGACCATGAAAATGATAAATGTGAAAAAAAAGTGCAATACGGGAAGTACTTTTAACGTGTAGAAGAATAACCGAATTTTTCGTTACTCGGACGTACATATTTTTACGTTAAAACGTAACCTTGCGCGTCTAAAATAGGAATACGAAGGTCTTGACGGCATCTATAATATAAATTTCTTAAATTCACCGAAGATTCGTTCCGAGGACACTGTTCCAATCGGTAAGTTGAATAATACATCGACGATGGATCGAGCGAGCGCAACTGCACGATGCAACTTTAAACGAATGCCACATCTCTCGTTTCATTAGAGCGAAGATAAACGAACAAATATCCCATTCATTATACCAACGCGATTTCTTATTCAATTCCGCAGACTCGCTTTCAGTCGAGGCCAGGGATTTCCCGACATTTGGCTGTATGCGTCGAAAGGACGAAAGCGCGTTCTCGTCTACCGTCGTTCCGCTGCACCTTCCACGGGCCTCCTGAATCGAGAAGGAGAAGAGGTAAACGCTCCCTCGGCTTTGGCCGGCGATATTATAGCGCGTAAAATGGAGCAGCCCTGCTTTTATTAGAATGCTTCAAAGGTGGGCAAGAAATACTCGTTATTGAGGTTATTGACGTATCACCGCGATATCAATGGTACCCGGGCGTAGCCTTTCAACGGCCTGGAAGGCGTTGACTTTTGTGCTTTGCACAATCGACGAAGCACTGAAAGCCAGGCGTGTGAGCGCCTCGCGGGCCGGCAAATTTCTTACAAAATCCAGATCTAATTAAGTTTTTTATTTTCTTCACGATCGCTAGGCGGTTTAACGTTTGCCTTGAAATAAGCTCGGTCGATTCGAGATCCACCGAGAATTACGTACCGGAAAAATGAGAAGTAATGCGAAATGTCGATACGAAGAACCACGCGTTTAAATGTAAATCCGTTAATAACGAAGATTTGAAGGAGAACTCGCGCTCAAATAGTAAGTGTAATTTATCATCTTCTTCTCGACAATAACTCCTATTTGCTAAGAACTCGATTAAGAGCAACGTTTAGACCGGTCACCGCGATCCTTTTCAAGCTAAAATCATTCGGTAGAAAATTTATAATCGGCTATGCACGTAAATCATATTCGTCGTTTGCTCGTGATGTTTTTCTTTTATAATGGTATGCTTCTTACAAGCGATATTTGATCCAACGATCCTGTGGAATAAGCGGGACCGCTTCGATCATCCGTGTCGGTTATTATTTGCTTATGTGCCTATGCGTGCATTTATAAGATTTAAAATCGACCGGTAATATTTCACTTGCACGGTCAATACTTACGATGAAATCCGTTAACGCGAATGGCGTTAAATATTTGATCGAAAAATGATTTTCCAAAAGGAATTGTATTTTTTTTTCTGACCGTATATCGAAAAACGTTGAGCCGTAAATCGAAACCGAGCTATAATTAAAAAAGGCCGTTATAGCGGAAAAGCCGTATAAAGAGCGACCGTAAAGCGAGATATTGGTATGTAGAACGATAGGCGAGTACACAGAGGGTTCCACGAGGAAGAAACGCAGGGATAGCGGACGAAGCCTGGGAAAAGCCCAACGTAAATGTTTAATTCGAAAAGTTATACGGTTAGGTATCCCAGGGTCGAGGCGCGTTAGAAACTCTCCTAACCGCAATATACGTCATCGAGTAAAAAATGCAGAAGCGATAGCCGAAAGCAGAGTCGGGAGTTGCGTCGTGAAAACCAAAGTCCATGACTCCTCGCCATTATCTCCGCTGCTGCGTTTTACCTCCAAGTTGCGTATCTGCTTTGCGCAAAATCGTCGAAAGCTTCTGCATTTATGGCAAAATAATCTTTGGCCGCCGATTTTTTTTATTCTTGACACCGTCTATTAAGTTTGTTCAATCTCGTGCCTATTGTTTTCAAGATAAATCTATTATACCACCGTGGCTGTTTCACGTATGGCTTTTTGTTTCGTGCAGCGCTTACAAAACGTTGATATCTTTATTGTGCCTAATGCGTATAGAATGACGCGACGATAGATATAACAAAAACCGCTAATAATATCGACATGAAAATCGATGAAGACAGTTACTTAGAATTCGGGTGGATATACGAGTCGACGGGTTATCGAATTTTATCACGCACGATCGATAAAATAAAACCATAATAAAAAATAATCGGTATAAAAAAAACCGTAATGTCGAAAATACAAATTTGTCACGATCAACGGTTAGAAACGAGGCAATAATTCTTAAAGCGTCTCGGCGTAATCGCGTGCACGATAAAATCCACGTATCCACGGATCCGCTTTGACGGATAACGACTTCATCCGCGAGCGACGACCTTCGAAATCCGCAGCACGAAAGGCAAAGCGCGTTTGGTGGGAAACTAAATTTCGATACCGACTCCTCGGCCGCTTCCCGTGCCGCAATCGGCGCTATCAAAGTTTGCGGCAAAAGTCTAATTAGGAAGGTAATTAACTTTGGCAAAATCGAGCGAAGAAGAGCCACCTCTAACGCGGCGAGATGCAAAAATTTTGCAAGGCGATAGCTTTCAGCGTTACGCACGTTTCACGCATCGACGAAATTTCCATTTCGCTCGAGCAACTTTGACGCCAGATTCACGGAGCGGGACGTGTGGACACATTTCCTCCCATCATTTACGTTGACTTTTACCCATTTAACGAGACAAATACGCAGGATGGTTCGCGTAACTCGTTAACTTCTAAAGAATGCATTGCCCGCAAACATTTTTTACGGAAAATATTTTCCGTAGGTGAAGGCGGTCTGGACGTTTCAAAGCCAACTCCACGCTTATAAATAGAACGGTACATTTTTCGTGCCAAAATATCGAATAGCGTAAAACTTTAAATAAGAAAGTACCGACCTATGTTAACCGCAAAGCTAATATCGATCAAGGAAAAATCTCATTCCGCTTCTTAACAACGGTACGGGCATAACGTCAAGTGGACAGGTGTATCGGAAAGGCCAAGAAACCTTGCGTTAAAAAAGGAGCGCGTTTTTGAAGATCGCATTACGATCACCGCCGAGCGCCGGTCTGAAACCTAATTTAAGAGTTGGCTAGAAATTACCGTGGATTTCCTTGACGAAAGTCTCATTAGCGAGGCGCCTGGTAGGGGGAGGATTTACGAGGAGGCTGATATTCGTAGCGGCATCGAAAGTTAATTTCGCGGCGAAATCGTTGCACCGGGGAGGGCGAGAGGAATATCGATGTAACGTTGGCGCTGGGCCGTAGCCCTACGGAGCGTATACCCGCTGCCCTCCTATCGATCGGCCAGGGATATTCAAATTGTGCGTAAATTATTTATGTAGCAATATATATGCGAGCCGCGAGTTCATTAGACGGTAAGAGCGATCAGTTTCCCGGCCAGGAAGGTATTCGAGCGGGAAAATAAAGTTCCTCGGGGTTTCGTCATCGGAAGCGATAGGCTGTCGTTCGACGGCCGGCAAAGAAATTAATTTGTTATTCAAATATCCGGCTCTCGGCGAGCGGCGCCGGGAGCGAAGTAAGGCCGAGGGGGGAGTAAAGTAAGAAAGCCGTTCCTCGATTAGGTTAATGGACCGGGATGCGGCCCATCGATTTGCATGTTAATCCGGCCCATCCGTATTAACTGGAAATTTACGAAATAGCACGGCTCCCGTAGGCACGGAAGAACTCGCCGGGAGAGAGCCGGAGGGTGGATTCCTCGCGAGAGGCGCCTCGTCGAGACAAGAATGCAGCTCTTGCGGGACGACCCGACCTTTCGTCATCCCTCGCCTTGGCCGAGCCTCGACTCTCCTTCGATCGGGCCAACGCGCCCAAGGAGCTCGACCGGCTTCCGCGGCTCCTTGGGGAAATAGAGCGTTTCGCTCTATCCAGAGATAGTCGTGTTTTTTGCACGACATTTTGCTATCCTTCCATCGCTTTTCGCACGATCAGGCGCTTTTTCGTCCTCGATGGAAGGACGCATTGCTCGCGAGAGACTCCCGATCGGGGTAAGAAAGCGGATTTTGGAAGACGAGCCAAAATTTTAGCGCTCCCCGTTTTTAGTAGAGACTAGACGTTTACTAAAAGAATCGAATAGGCCGTATCGAGTAGGGAGCGACGTTTCATTTTTTGCCTTCGACGCTTCTCGACGAATACCGATGCTACTCGATGCGTATATTCGCTCATCGAAAGTATACTTTCGCGGGATCCCCTTAAAAAAAACGCATCTACTTCCAAATGTACGTTTCGAGTAATTTAACCGATACGGATTGAAAAGAGCACCGATCGCGATGGCGGAAGGAGTTTATTCCGGGAGGATATCGAGGTGAGTTTGGTGCTCGTTACGCGACGTCGCGACGCCGGTCGTCGCTGATTCCGAGAGCGTCGCCGACGGAATAAAGGAGGAGGGGATAAGGGGTGATAAGCGAAGTTCGAATCCCGCCGCCGCGAGGTTCGAGGGGCGCATCGATGGCGAGAAGATCGAATTCGCCGGCGCATTCGGTATTCATGGAAAACATTTGAAGTGGGGCAGGCACGGCCGGATCGGCGCGGAAGGTAAACCGGCATAACCAATGGAAACAAGTGCAATCGAGATGCGCCAGCGGCGGGGAACTTTCGGACAACACTCGACTACGTCGCAGTAGCACCCTCGAGCGCGAGCTTTTTACATCGAGCGAGTGGACTTCGATCGTCCCGGAGATAAGTACGCCGGGACGTGGCCGCTACCTCGAGTTCTCCCACTCGACGACATTAACGACGAAACTTTTCGATCGTCCGGAGCCCGACGAGAGAGGAGCCGTGGCGCGGAGAAGGGACGTTTGAAAATTCCTCGTGATAACCGAGGAGAGAGGCTGGACGACTCTCGCAAGTTTTGCGCGAATTATGACGAGCTTGCTCCGGTCGTACCACTGCCCGACTCGCACCTTTTGGATTTTGAATCTAATACCGCTACGAGAACGCCTCTGGAAGCAACGAGACGTACTCGGTGATTCGTACTGTTTGGCGTAGCGAGCGTCGGACGGCGAGCGCGTGGTAATGAATCCTCTTAACCGACAAGATCGGTAGTGGTTTTCTCATAATTTACTCTCGATGGCGTGCTGATTTTTCAAACGTTTTACCGTAATCGGTAACGATGCTCGCAAGGGTTTTGAGTCCAGCAATTAGCCGTCGAAGGTTCGATAAATCGTACGATCAACGACGTCGAGCAACTTTACCCTTTCGCTTTCGTTTCCCGAAGTATCCGTAAAGATTCTACCCGGCAAAAAACAACAGCGGGAGAATTACGAATGTACGGGTAAATGTCCGTTACGCTTTAAAATGCTTAATGGAATTTAAGAAGATTCCCCGCGTAAACTCGAGTTTTAATTAAGGAAACTTCCGATACTTTGGCCGGCTCCTTTTCTTCCATTAGCCAATGGGCGGCCGTTGGTCCTCCTAATAGCCGCCGGGCACGAAAAGCCTTTATCGATCCCCCTCGTCTCTTGGTTTCTCCTTCGACGTTTTCGGAAAACACGAGGCGTTTTCCTCGACCCCCTCTCCCTTCCTGCCCTTCTCTAATTCTAGCTCTCCCATCTTCCCGGCCTTTCCCTCCTTTCGAAGCCAACCAAGTCCTCGGCGAAGATAAGCGAAATCTTTCGACTTGCTCGAAGAAACGACGTTGGTGCGGTGGATGGAGATTCGAATTTCCACGCGTAAGATCCGGATTTGTATCGCGCCCATCTCCGATGGAACGTTCAATGGGATGTGGCATCGCAATTTCAGTGGTCCAGAATTCACCCAGGTACCAGACTCATGGACCGCTGCATCGGGGAAAAAATGAGGGAGATAAGGGGAGAGTATGTATGTAGATTCACTCGAGTATTTTCCTACCGCCACAAAGTGGAAGAATCTCGGAAAAAGTAATATCGGAATATTGCTGAATTCTTATGGGAAATTATGGACCCTCTTTTGACCGTTAAGAAATAAAAATGTTCGCTCTTACTATTCGTATCGTTATTATAGATTTGAAGAAGACACGGTAGGTCTTGAGCCAAGTCGCATTTGGCAATCGGCATGAAAATTCAAAGGAAGGGACGAACGAATTTTTTAAAAAACAACCCGCGTGGGTAACATTTTCTGGAAAGCAAACGACCACGAACTCTCATCGACGTTTATAGGTTTTACGTTGCAAATGCACCTTTTTATTCGGATGAACCAGATGCGGAATAAAAAAGTTAGAGTGTACGAACAGGTACTGCGTCGAGCCAATAATCGAAACCTACCGGCTCTTATCTTATTTTTGGCCGACACGAATGCACCATTAAGAAATCCATTTTCGAACGATAAACCATTACGTCTTAGTCGTTAATTTTAGCCATGGCTGCTGAAATTTGTAGGCAACGTTCGGTACCTTCCAAATCAAGAACCTCTGCATTTCTTATTTCTTCGCCACTATCGAAACATCTATATTTATCGCAGAAAGAAGAGACGCTCAATCGACGCCATTACATCGTCGTACCGATTTATCGTTCATCGAGGCAAGACCGAGTTACCGCGTTTAACACGTCCGGCTTTCGGGTATAGGTACAACCGTTTCATCGCTTTTTCTTCGCGTTTCTTATCCACGAAACGTCCATTCTCTGTACATCGATAGAATAGCGCCGGCTATACGCATCGTCTAATTTAAAAGACGCCCGATTATGGATCATTTTCTGCTTTATTCAGAGCTTTTGAAAGCCGTGCATTCGGCAGAAATGTCGGGGTATCCTTCTCTCAGGACGGTAACGAGCTCTCCCCCCCCTTCCGCCAACAATCCTGAGCAACGATCGAGAATTTCCCTCGAAGGATTTTCCTCGCTCACGTTCGAGACACTCGCGTCTTTTACGGGCAGTCGGCCAGAGAGCGCATTCGGCCGGGGAGAGGGAAAAGGGGGCACCATTTGAGTGGTGCGCCGAAAGGGCGAGGTAATTCGGAAGAGAGAAGGCCGGAGATTCCGGCGAACGAAGAAGAGACGAGGCACGAAACTATAAACGTTTTATCTCGCTCGAAGAAGCGTCACGCCGCGCACCGTATGCCGCTCGGGCCAACCTTCGCGTCTTTGCGTTTCAGCGTGGAAAACACAATTACGCGCCAGCCGTCTCTCTCTCCCCCTCCCCCCCCCCTCTCTCTCCATCGCGCCACCCTCCCCTCGCCACTCGACCCGCGCCCTCTAAAAGCCCTCGATGGGGCGAGTCTTTAAGGCGTTGGCCCACCAGGCCCTCTCCTCCTCCAGCCCGTTCCTTTCTTCCAAGGACGATGCAGGGCCGAATGGACCGCTCATCCGACTCTCCTCGCTGCCCCTGCCTTTCGCCTCGGAACTTGCACAATGCCACTGGCGAAGCTCCGATTTATCGAGGAGCTGGAAGGAGCACGAGCGACTCTGACTTCGGACGAGAATCGTTCGCCCGAGGGACGAGGACGAAGGTTCGCGATGCCTGATGAAATAGCCGGTAATGTGTATCCTCGATATAATTATCGATGAGAGCTGCGCTGGCACGGTGGATTGAACGTGGAATCTCCGCTGGGAATATCCCGGTTCCAATCCCGCCCATCCTACCTTGACGCTACGCCAGATACGTATATCGTTATTCCGGTAGGTCGAGACCTAGCTTAGGGAGTGGATCTCGAGGTTAACGCTTTGACGGCCGTACATTCTCCCACTCGGCTTCCTACCTACCACCGACATCGACCGCCGCGTAGGCTCGGCTATTCCTTTTCTCGCGCATTTCTCGGGGTCGTTCGTCTCATCCTTCGACGGTACGGTTTCGATGCTACCGATGACCGCGAATCGACGACCGTGATCGTACGCGTATGACATTTTTTTATCGATTCGTCTTTAGAATCCGTGTTAAATCCACGGATAAATATTCGTGTATTCACGTACAATACCGTTGCATTGCTCGCAAAGATCTGGCGAACTAACGTCTCGAGAATGAAGATCGGAGCGATAAATGACGATCGTTTAATAAAGCGACGCGTCTACTCGTCTTTGATCCAGTATTTATAGGATACCCGTGTATCGTATTTGTCCGAGCTGTCGAGGGATTCCTGGTCCGCGAATATTGACCGTGGAACTTCCGCTGCGATCGTATTATTGGGAACGCTACGCGCGATGCAACGAAGCAATTTTGAGAAGTAATGGCGTACAGCTGATTGGAAACGTACCGGTAGATCGAGCGACCTTAAGCGCAAACCTTCCATTAGCGCCATCAACCGGATGTGTTTACGGAGGTTCTCAAGAAAACGATTAACGCGGATAGCGAGGACGAGAAAGGCGTTGTAACGCGTTATAACGATGAGATTTTATACCGCTGGATAATCCATTCCCGTCAACGCGAGGATTCTCGGTGAATGCGTACTGCGATCAAGAATGGCGTCTAACTAAGTACGATCGCCAAAGTACGTTGTTATCGGAGCAAACGTACGCTAGAAACTCCGATGGAAGACTCTGTACCGCAAAATAAGCTGCCTAAAATCTACGTCACGCATAGGCGTACGAATGTCCATCGCGATCGTTGCTACTTTTCGTCGATATATTTCTCTCTAAGACGGTGCTTTTCTCCGTCGAGGAACAACGAGCAAAAATGGTAGGAAAGTTTCGTTCGTAAATTTTGGAGCGCCGACCGGGAGAATGCGAGAGCTTTCGTCAATTTCGGAGGTCCTCCCCGTGGTATCGCGAGCCAGCCACGTTTTCCATTAGAGTTTTCATGGCCTCGCCGGGAACTCGAGGGAGCGAGGCTCGAAAAAGAAATAGAGCCGGCGGCGAATTGGACGGTTACTTTAAACGTCGACGACTTTCATTGCTAAGAAAGATGCAGCGTCAACTTTGGGTCGGTAAACGCTCCGTACTTTCCACCAAGAAGGAGGTGTCTCGTAAATATACGTCGCTCTTCGAAGCTCCCAAATCGACGAACCGCGTCTCTGGACGTTTAACGCGTTCATCGCCACGCGAGTTTACCTTCCATTTTTAGAATCCGCGACAATTATCCCGTACTCATAGTCTCCAGAGATTTCGGAGGTTCCGTCGAGGGAGTTAGCCCGATTCCATCGTGCGATAGAATTCGTTACTCGCAGAAACGAGAGTTTCGGTAGGAGATCGATACGAGAACCCTTCGTCGAGCAGAATCGTTATGCTCTTTGTTCCGCTTCCAATTACTCGACAACCCCAATACCGCGCACTAATTATAAAATAATCGTATTGGGTCGTAAACGTTGCTTTTCGAAGCAACGAGGGGCTCTCCTTCCGCATAAAAGACGAACGAAAGAATACCAGAAGAACGTTCTCCCGAAATATCCATTATGAAAACCGAGAAACGGTTTGTCGCGGTATTCGCGGTAATTACTCGTCGCCAATTATTTTCGCGGAGGCAAGGGCATCGCCGCGAAAGTCCCGACGGCGCGTTTAATAATCGTTAAAGTTTCCGGAGCGGCGGAAGACACGGGCATTGTTATGCGAAGTACGCGGGCGTATATGACGAACGGTGGCCAACCGGCGGTGCAGTATTTGCATACATCCGTTTCGTTAAATTCAGGAGTAATGAGTTGCGCGTAAACGAGATTTAAACGGGCAAGTACGGAGGGTTGGGCCGGCGGAGGGGGAGGAGGGGAGCGACGCGACCCGTCCGCGGTGATTTGTTTTTCGTCCGTCACTTTTAAACTTTCGGATGCAAAAAGAGCGAAGAAAAATCGGCGTGATCGATGTCCCCCGCCACGAATATCGAAAAGCCACGCCGCCGTCTACGCGATCGAAATGCGTAATGGCGAAATGAAGGAAGGCTCGCGCGAAATTAATCCGGCATCGTTCTCGACGTCTATTCGGGGAAAATGGTTTTTAGCCGATCGAGATTTTAATTGTGCACGAACAGAGTCCGTATAGGGCTCTACGACGATTAAGATAATCGATGGAAGTGGATCCGAATGCATTCGCGGATAGAGTGGAACCTCGAAGAACGTAAAAACGATTCACCGCGAGTGCCGTATCGCGCCTAATTTTATTTCTATTTTCCATACTTATTTCTCACAGCCGTACGCGAATCTTCGTTACTGCGCGCATTTGTAATATACAAAGAGTCTTCCAACGTTCGTTAGAATTTTTTCTTTCTAACGTCGCGAATCGGACGATAGTAGAGTCAAGAGAGGAACCAATTATTACCACTCGATCGTTCCAAAGGTTGAACCGCACCGGGCGAAACGACGCCGAGCGCCTTCCATTCCTTTCTCACGCATCGTCGCGGTAAGATCGGACAAAGGTACTTACGTATCGCGCAACATGGCGCGAAGGCGATGGTCGAGAAACGCCCTGCTCTGAACGGAAGTTACGAGCCCGTGGTATTCATCGAAAAGAATTGCGGTGCCGCGGGACACAAGGTTTTCCACGAATCTAAGGTTTCTTCCGGTCAAATAAGCGATTCGAAAGTTTCGACCGGTCCACCGGCCGAAAGATCGAAGGGGTCGATTCTCGAGCCCCGTAAAACGTCGAACATAGCGCCCGAAATTGCCCTGTGCACGAACTTTTTGCGGTGTCCGCCCCGCCCTCCACCCCCCGCCACCCCGCCCACCCCTGCGAGCCAACGCTCTCGACACCCGCGCCTTCGACCAACCGATTTCCACCGACGGCCGGCCGACGAATCGGGCCGACATTCGCGAGGATAGGGCGATACAAGCGGGTCGAACTTTTCCACGATGCACGAGCGACCGACGGATTCCCGGGAACTTTGTCGGCGACGTTTCCACCTCCAGAGCCGCGTCCTTTCGTCCCACGCTCCCTGGCACCGCCCTTCGCCCTTATCCACCGTTATCTGCAACCGCTCCAACAACTTCCTCGCTCGATCCTCTTACGACGTGTGTACGGTGAAAAGGAGGTCGGATCGAGGTAAGAGTCGCTCTTATTCGCCGACTAAGTTGCCGATTCTCGATACTTTGGTCATAGCCGGAGCCTAAGACTTTTGGCGACCCATACCACGGAGTTCCTTTGGAAAAGATTTAAAAAAAAAGTCACCCAACGTCCGTCGTCCGTCGTGTCATGCGCGTCATCGCAGTCATCCGCTTTTATTTGCGATCGTTTATTTTAGCTTTTCGAGCTCCATCTCCACCGATGTGTTCCGTTTCGTTTATCCGTGATTTGGATTACGTAACAAGATATAAAAAATTTCACGCTCTGCGCGGTAAAGGCTCGCAAAATGCGGAAAAATATTCGCGATTCGCCTCTCCGCATAGTGAAATCGTACTGGCAAAACGCACAGCCCTATCGAGAGGATCGATATCGGTTCGTGAGGGAGACGAAGGATGGACGGAGTAGCGAAGGGCGGCCGGAAGCGCGGGGTAAGGAGATTAAAATATTTCGATGGAGAAGGCGGCCGGTAGTCCCGTACTAACTCCTTTTGACGATTCTAACGATTCGCCGTGCCAACTGCGGTGACTCCGGAAACTAGTTAATAGTTGGACAAACAATTCGGAATTACACGCGGTGCATCTCTCGTGGCAGGTAGCGGGGGCTGGTCTTCGGTGAGGGGGCCGAATCGAATAGACGAGGAGGTGGAAGTGGCCGTGAGAAAGACGACGAGGGGATGGCGGGAGGGGGGGGGGGGGGGGGGGCGCCCCCCCCCCCCCGAGAGAGAAATTACAACGAAGCGAGAAGAAGGGGGCAACGAATCCTGGATTCGCGGCAGCGACGCATTCAAGCGGGAGGTCCAAGGGATTCGGAAAAGAGAGAAAAAATTGCGATCTTGGAAACTACCGGCGGCAAATAGTATTCTTCTTCGTTCCTTTCCATCATCGTGAAAGGAACATTTTGAAAGAAAAAATTATACGCGTAAGATCGTAAAATCGGGGGAATCGTAAAACGTCGACGCGTATCGATCGCGATGCTTTTCATCGTACGCACAGTGCCGAACGCGGAATGATCTTAGTCGTACCGTTGCTATTTAATGCATATTCAGAGATCAAAAAGTGTTATTCGAAAGATTTTACGCGTAAAAAAAAGCGAAAAGGTTATGAAATATACCATTCTAGGTACGTTATATCATCGATCATATTCGGCCACGAGCGTCTTCCATTATTTCATGATAAAGGGCAAAATCGAGGATTCTCCCCGTAAGAGAATCCCGGCTACGTTCCCGATTCGCGGGGCGGCTAAGCGGGAATTGTAAATAGGAAGAGCGAGAGGTGGTCGGTGCATGTTTAACAAAAGGGCGAGGGTCGAGCGGGAGAGGACACGGGGAAGGTTGAAATTGAAACGGTCCGAGGCGCGGAATTAAAATTGCCGTTTCTCACGGAGGGAACCGGCCCGCCCGCCCCCTCCTCCTTCTTCCTTTTTTCTTTCCCGAGGGTCGTTATCGCCGCAGAGCGGATTTCTTCGGGCCGTGATTAAGGGCCGACGAGATCGAAGTTACGTGTCCCCGGCACCGGACGCGAACCGTTATAATAACGCCGGCATTAACGGCCGCGCGGCTACGTGAACGCTCGCAAATGAGATTTCTCTCTGGCGATGCTAAGCGACCGATACAGAACGGCGCTAAGCCGCTGGCCAACTTCAACATTCGGACGCGATAACGTTTCTCCTTTGATGCATCGTAATTTTATTCGCGAACGAAGAGAAAAATAATTTGCCGCGTATTACGCCGCCCTGCGGAATCCGGTTAACCCGCGTCGATCGAAGCCGAGGCGACATCGTCGTGCCGCGTAATTTTTACCGCGACGCATCGCGATACTAGTCGCGTCAAGACGATATTTGGTCGCGCTTCGCATCGGCGTGGAATTTGTTTATCGATGAAAAGCGTTAAAAGGACGCTCGGAGATTTTCTACGTTACGAATTGCAAGAAAGTCGCTCTCTCTCGCCCCCCCCCCCTGCAGTGCTACGTAGGGCTCGGTTGATAGATGCATTCGGCGCTAACGGACGGACACGCATAGGGCAACTTTGAGATACGAAAGGGATACAATTCCCACTTCGATACACCCCTATCGTATTCACGGCACTATAACCATTCGCGATACTATTTTCCACGTTCCAGCCAAAGTCCGTGGCGGTGGTTAAAGCCCGGCGAGTTGTTAATAATTGCTCGACCGCTTTAAAGTGGCGAATAAACAATATCCATGGAAACCGATCTAACGTAGCGGATACCGCGCGGCACCGTTACGATCCAGCCTCGTCCCTGCGAAGAGCCGGAGCGCCGATATCGCAAGCTCCGCCGCGAGCAAATTTAATAGGTCGTAAAACCGCGTAAACGCTTGTAACCAGCGCCATAGGGTTCCGCCGGTTTATCGGCGTTAAGCCGGGATTTTCCCGGGCATATCCGGGTCATCGGTGCACGCAAACCCCCCGCTCGCTTCATCATCCCCGACGCGCTCTCCGTGCCGCGCTTCAATCTTTCCCTCCTCCCCTCCCCTGCCCTTTCCGCGCTCCCCTGGCAAAACTCTCCAGCGGCCGAGGGTAATTGTTCCTGCTTATCCTGCAAATACTCGGTTATCCGTCAAGATACTCGTCCACCGTTGGCGGATAATTGGAGAGGAGCACGGAGAAAAATCGCCTGGCAGCGTCACGGCGCGCTTCCACCAGCCGCTCCCGCCTCTCGCGGCAACGCAGAATTATTAAATCATCCGTTACCCCGGACGCTCTAATATTTCTTCGGCGGAAGCGAAAGGGCGGATGGGGGCCGAGGGGGTGGGGGGAGGGGCGGCATCAACGGGTGGCGCTGCGGACGAGAGACGAAGAACCGTCGACGACGGCGACCGACGGCGTGGATTTTCTTCTTCTTCTTCTTCTCGAAGTTATTTTCGGCACCGACTGCCGAGGTCGTTTGGCCCACGACCCACCCTTTAAGAGGGTCAAATTGGAGACTCGTAATTCGAATAGCTCCCGCAATTCTGTCGTACGTTCGTTTCAATAGTTTCTTCGGTTAAATAATCCGTTCGCGTGGTCCGAGGGTGCTTCGGCGGAAGCAAAGGAGAATGCAAGAATTAAAAAGCGAACGAGAAGGAAAAATAAAAATGTCGACAATGGTGGACTAACGAGAACTACAAAAAGAGGATAATGACCGGAGACGGGATAAAGCCAAGAGAGGATAAACGAACCGCCAAGAGAGAAGCGGGGCGCGCAAAAATTTCGGTACACTCTTCAGTCCCGTTCCGTGGCTCTCGTGACAAAGCGAATTTATTAAATGATCCGTTGGCACGCGCGCTTTAATATTTCTTTATGGGAGAAGCGAAAGAGAATGCGGAAATTAACGAGGGGACAAAAACGAGGAAGGACGGAGTCGGCGGCAGTCGACTAAAGAGCGCGAAGAGGGGACGAGGATCAAAAGGCAGGATGAAGAGCAAAGGAGAATCAACGACGGACCCAAAGTATAGCGGGAAGAAGGGAAAATCGCGCGATAATTCGATGCACTTTTCTATCCTCATATTCCCCTTTACTCGAACGTCAAAGGAGGAACGGAGAAAACGCGTCCACGCAGCTCCCCTTCCCTCCTTCCAGCACGATTCGTATCGATACAAAAGGATCCGTTATTCCGCGTGCTCCGATATTTCTTTGCTGAAGGAGGAAGGAAAGGAGGAAATTAAGGGGTAAACGAGAAGGAGGGGTCGCGAGTGTCGAGAACGATGAGTCGTCCAAGAAGCTAAGGGGCGAACAAAGGCTGAAGAGAGAACGAGGAGGAAAAGATAATGGAGGAAGTGGCCGAGATAAGGCGAGAAGGAAAAAATTTCGGAGTGGCCTTCGGCTTTTCCGCTCCGTGTCCGTACGATTAACGTCGGCCCGATCGTGTTTTATTCGTATGCGCTCTCTGAGGTAGCAGAGGGATAGCCGTGGGGAAATGAAGACGCATGGGCGACGGAAACCGTGGCACGGGGAGGAAGCGCGGTGAAAGGGTGGATGGAGGGTGAGCGAGGGGAGGAGGAGGAGTTAGCACCGTCGAAGCGGGACGGGGACTGGGGCAGACACGGGCAAAAAAAATGAATTTGAGGAAAACCGCGTATCGAGGGACGAATTTGTACAAAATATTCGCTTAGGCCGTTTCGTTCGGTTATTATTAATGCAAACCGATCGATCACTTTCGGCGTAATACATATGCGTTTTGGGCGTAAAACCATTAGAAACGTTATTAATCGCCGCTCGATGCGTGGTCTAATTGTTTTAAAGGTTGTAAATTGAAATAAAAAATTATATTGATACGAATTCAAATGATAATTCGGTAAGAGGCATCGTTTTAACGATTGCAAATTAACGTGAAAAAGGCGTGGAAAAAGGGGGAATCGTGAATATTTTTTTAACGTAACAATTTTGGTTTATAAAAAGTAATACCGAATTACGACGGATATAATTATTCGATTTTCGTATCGCATCGAAGAAGCTTCTATAAACGACGTTTTTTTTTCGCCACTTTCATTTCTCTCGGTGCGCAATCTCATACTCTCAACCGAAAAAAAAAAGTTGTACGCGATCGACGAGTCGTTTGACGACCAACGAGCGTTCTTTTGATTTTCAATAACCTACGAATCTGAAAAGAAACGACGGCTGAATTAAGACGAGCCACGTAATCGATACGTCGCTTTGAAGCGGCCGTGCTTTCTAGGAGGTGGACCCTTTGCGGGCGGAAGGGTTCGAGGCCGAGTACTTTGTAGAGCCAAGTTGCCGCAGCGATGGACCTTTGAAATTGTCACCTCACGCTTCTCAGCGTATACCGCATCGTTCACGGCGCCTCCACATATCAAATTCTGGACACGCCCACGGGACCCAAAGGATTAATACGGTATCGCTTCTTTGGAGTAACATATTTAGCATAAATATCCGTTTGCTGTCCCGCGCCCAAAATTAACGAAAGTTTTAATATTTTACTCGCGTCGAATGCGCGGACAGCGTTGAACGAACGCACATACGAGTGCTTCATCATCGCCGATTGTCATGCGCCGCACGCGTACGTACGATTGTTTCGATTCCGCGACACGATATAACGCATACGGTACGTCGCTATGTATCGAATAACGAAAACTCGTTTCTTTTGGTCGGTCAATGCCCGCGATTTCGTCTTGCGATACGATTAATTTCGCACAACTTCACGATCAAAGATCGCGATCGCGATGGCAGGAGCAAAAATAACGTTCCACGACTAGATCCGAAAAGTCGACTTTCGGCTCGGGACATATCGTAGGATTCCTAAAAGCGTCGTGTCCAGGAATCGTCCCCTCGCTGTCGAATCTCTCGTCCACAAGCGTGTGGTGTAAACGCACCAAAAGCCACGCAAGTGAGAGCAAATGCGCGTGCGAGTATAACCGATTTGCGTGAGAAGGGACAAAGTGGTCGATGGCGAAAGATCGCTTACCCGAAACCCCGATCCCTACAATATCGCGAGGTGAAACTTTTAAATCGATACCATCCATAACAGAGCTTCGAGCGAAAAATTCTAACCTCGTGCTCGCGTCTCCTTTATTTTCATAAAATCGCCCTAGGCCCAATCGAAGCGCCATTTACCGGGCATGCCGCACACACGCCCTTCCAATCGATCGATCTCTCCCACCGAACGCGTATACGAGTTCATCGGTTCCGTCAAAGGTTCACGCTGAACGCATATACGCGTCGATCGTCCGTAAAGGGTTAAAAGAGCGTGGAGCGTGAGCCGCGAGAGCGGGTGGCGCAGAATGGGGTGGAAGGGAGGAGAAGGGGGCGTGGGGGGAGGAGGAGGAATCATAGCGGGCAGCGGTGGAACTTGGGTTCATATCGTGCCGTGGGCGGACAATTGAATGCCGATTTCCCAGCGGGCCAATCGGCGATTCTATCGAATCGTAATATCGTACGGAGCGTATACACGATGTACATCCTGTATACCAGCCGGCGCGGCTGGTATCGAAGGGTTGGATGCGCGGCCGCCATCGGGGGCGGGGGGCGGGGGGCGGGGGTGCACGACGGCGAGTATGACTAGATTTCAATCTGCGACCGGCGCGCGCTCGCGTGGCTCGCGACCTAGTATAACCCGAGGGCACGGTGTGCATTTTAACCCTAGATTAGAGTAGTGTCGTAAAAATCACGATTTCAAAGTGGAAAATAAGAAGAACGCTCGATTTTTGAGCGTAACGTATGAGAAGATCGAACGGCCGTGGTTCCTTTTTTTTTGCGCCTCGCGTGATCTAATAACGTTGAAAAAGAGAGTTTCGAAATGCTTCCTCCTTTTTGTAACCACCCGTTACCACTATGAAAATAATTCCTTTTTTCGTGTTATCTTATCTTTTTTCAGACCGTTAAATCACGTTTGTGGAAAAAAAAACACAGATTGTACGTCGAGCGCATAGCGGTAACGTTTGCTTCGTCGATGCTCCTTAATTCTTTCGATCGCCTTTCGAGTTACGGTTCGTTCAAAATATAATCGTTACAAAAAATCCTACCAAAAACTGGATAAAAATGTTATTTTGGAAGTTACGGCGAGTCCTCTTCGAAAAGTATATTTTACAAATTGTAGTAATAACGCGATTCACGGTGAAGTATCGTAATCTACTGTTAAGCGCGTTACGGACCACCGATGTCCCGACCGTGGGTCAACCGTGTGCCGAGTCGCTTCCCAAAGCCGTGGCTGAAGCGCGATGGTGCGCGACGCGTAACGAGCGCCATAAGCCAATTTCGGGGGAAATCGATTTTTCCGATGGAATCCGCGGCGAATTCCTCGAGCGCGACGCCGACACGCTTTTCCACATCGACAAACGTGCGCGGGAAGGTCCGTCGAGGCTGACGGCTCTCCTGGCTCTTCCGCTTAGCGACTCACGGAGCTTTTTTTCGCAAGCAGGTTAAGAAGAAGAAGAAGAAGGGAAAGACCCTACCAAAGTATCGAGCGAGATTAGGAGTACGATAACGAAACTATCAAAGCGTTCCGTTTCCAGTTTACTCGCGAATACTTAATGTACCGATCTTCGCACGATCGAAACGAAGCTTCGATGGCGGAGAATTCGCGAAGGTGCGAGAAATCGTGAGAACCAAAGACGACGGAAATTCAAATGTTCCATTACCGCGTTGCGGATTAAACCCACCAGAGATCCTCGTAAGATTTTGTCGTTGAAACTATCGCGGTAGCCTCGGCAAAGACCCGATCTCCTTCTCTGATCCTTTGCGGTCCAGTGCCCCGGAATAGGCGATATTCTACCCTCGCTTACAGACCCGACTACGACATTTTCCGCTACGACGACAAATAATTATGCGGCAAATGCTCGTATCTCGGCGTTGTATCGCGCAACGTTTCAATTTTCCGCGTATCCTTTAGTATCACGTCGGAAGATGACCTCGAATACTCCGCAATTGCTCCACTTTCGTCCAAGTATTTTTTTAACTTATCGATAATTTCGGCGAAAGCGTACCGCAACGATCGAAATAAAACGGTCGGTACGAGAGAATCCTGGATGAAAGAGAGAAGTGCCGGCACGTACGTTTTCACGTTCATCGTACCTCCACGTTTAACGATAAGTCCGGGCTCGATATCAGGAGTTAACTCTACCTTATTCGATATAAAAAAAAAATACGCTTATAACGAAGAGACAAAAATGATAAAGCAGCCATACTCGCCCTATAAAAAAGGCGCGTCCAAAATCTAATTTCAGAATATGCTTCCAACCCAATTCTCCCGCATATACAAGAGCACGCCGTCGTTTTTTCCCGAATGCCAGGCTCGATATCGCGCGATATCCGTCACGAAGGACAGCCTTTCGAAGCGCGTAGGACAGCGACGTTCCTCGAAAATTCGGCACGCAGCGTCACCCTTGGTAGCGCTTCCATCGAATTACGTTATCGCCGTGTCCGTCCGGCGTTCCTTCGCGGAAGACTCGGCCACGTATTTAACAGACGTGTTCCGGAAGAGCGAGGAGCGGCAGGCAGGACGTGGAAGGTTGGAAATAAAGTTGACCGGTGGCAGTCGAGTCACGCGGGCCAGCCGACAATTAGGAACAGAGGGAAGTTGATGCGGTCTGGCGAGCGTGTGGACCAGGGAGGAATGCGAAGGAGGGAGAGGGAGCAGGAGGAGACAACAACGACGCGGTGCGAAGGACCCTTCGCTCGAACGAGGATAGGTTTTGGTGTCCGCAGGAGGCAGGCCCTAATGTCGTCCTATTGTCCCGCACGCCTCGCCGAGCCACCGCGGATCCGAAACCTTGTTAACTCTCCGGAAACTGTTAACAGCGGCACGTTCGACGGACACTGCTGGAGCCCACGGTCCACTCCCTCTCCTCGGCTTCGACCCAAATCACGGATTCGCCGGCTCGACGTTGCTTCTTCTATGCGTTGAACGGAGCTCTACGTTCCGTTGGCTCGACTTGAGAAAGACGCAAAAGTGGTTATACGCTGGGCAAATTTAGGCTCGTACCTTTGACGATCCCTCACTGCCCACCTTTGAGCTGTCGTCGTGTCACCGTTGGAATGGAGTAGGATCACCGTGTTTACGGGAAATCTACCAAACCCCATGATTTTCCGTCATGAAATACCACCGGTTTGTCCGTGTTGAAGTCGCGGCTTTGAGGCTCGATGCCTACGTCGCGCCATCTTTCTGGCTCTCGAAACTCTTCATCCATCGTCTTTGTCGCCTGCTCGAATTTACGTGCGTGACCCCTGAGCGAATAATACGCAAGTAAAGATAGCCTTCAAAGGGATCGGCCCTCTAAAATCATCTAGCTGGTATTTCGTCGCGAAGGATTTCGAACCTCGCGATCAAGTTTGGTGAATATGTATTGTTATCCGTACGCGAAAAAGGGCGCTGCAGGTATTTGTGTCCGGTTGATTTAATGCGAAGGCACGTGTCTCTTCTTACGCGTATTTCAGGCACGAGCGTAATCCAACCGCGTGACAAAGGAAATGGATGGAGACGGTGTTTCGGAAGCAAACGTGATAGTGCGTAGTGGGTGACGAGCCGCGGAGCATTAACGTAAACAGAGATACAATCCTGCCGCGTATAAACATCAAATCGTGGAATTTGGTAAATTTCTCGTAAACACGGAGATACGACTCCTTTGAAACGAGCAATGTCGACAGCCTAAACATTCAGACTCTGCGAGCGTCAAAGGAGGAGATAAGTATGCCTCGTGTATATCTAGCGAAAACCGTGCCATCTCTCAGTTTTCCTCGTGCGTGGCTAACGGCGTGTAATTTTAAACCCGCGACTTTGTACACGTCGCTCAGAAATACGTACGAACAAACGATATCCGGCGTTCGGAAGAATCGTCCTTCGAAAATCATCGAGGAAATGCTCGTGTTTCGTCCGATCGCCTTCGAAGCTCGTCGAAGAAGTTTGTCGAGTATGTACGTACATAGCGGGTCCAGGGCCTCGTATGTATCCCTAGGGAGCATATACGACCGAGAGGTGCCCATCGTTGTGAAGGATCGTCTCTCGAAAACCATTGAGAAGAACCAATCTTTACCGGTGCTTTACCGAAAAACTTCCAAGTGCAATAGACTTCGTCGAAAGTGCAAGTCATGGCCGTACGATTTCGTACACGTCCTTCGTACGTATTACGAAGAAGAGTGGCGGTCGCTGGAAAGAATCGTCCCTCAAAAGCCAACTGTCCCGGTATGCCACGAACGACGTCGTTACCCAACGATTTGTCTCGCACGTTGCGTCTGAAGGTTCGCAGCCGCTATCGAATATTAATATTCGTATAGCGACTTTATGGCAAATTTATTAGACGTACCGATTAATACCGTAATCTTAGATTGGGTCGATTCCACACCGATACATAATCGTACCTTGTTTTATACTTAATTCCAAAAGTACGTTTTTAATCGTACACTCGGTCTATTTCCGTCCTTATTTTTAATTCGAAAGCGGAAAGTCGGAATATAAATTAATTTTCCGTTTACTCATCTTCGATGTTGTTATACGCGCTACAAAATTTAAAAAATTAAGTTTTAGCGTATACCGAAATTTTGGAGTACACGTCGCTTTACTCATCAAAGCGCGAAGACGGATAAATATAGAAATACTCGACATAATTTTTAGAATAGTTTATTTCGATACGTGATATTAATATATTTCCTTAACGAAACGCGTTCTGGGACGATTGAGAAATAATATTTTTGTCGTGCTAGAATAAGAATTTGTACAACTATACGCCAAAACTCGGGCGTTAAAGAGAAAACTTTCTGGGCGGCAAAGTTGAGCAGGCTTGCCCGTTAATTTCTGCACGTAGATCGAATTTCCCTCCGGTGGTTCGATTTTCGCGCCTCTCCCGAAATTCGCCCGAAGAAGGCGCCAAGTTTAGTCGAAGCGGATAAGAAACGGGGCATTGGAATAGGCGCGGGCGGAGGCAAAGCGGCGGCCGGCGTTTTCCGAGTTTCGCTCGGGCTTCTAAGTTAAGCGAGCGAGCGCAAAGTCAACCTTAATTCAAATTAAGTCGGGCAAAGCCAGCGGCCGATACCGGGGCGTTTAATTAGCCAGGCAAGAAGTCGAGGAGGAGTTATGAGGTGGGGCCGGATCTTTGTGAGAACACCCGCGGGACTCTATCGATCTTTCCTCCCTCATATTTCCCTCGCCATGCCACCCCCGAACAACCAACCCCCTCGCGAACCCCGCAGCCGACGGTGACAAATCGTCGGTAGATTAATAAGAAAACTCGGTCGACTGTTTCGACGGAAGGAGACGAGAGGCGTGGTACGCAACTACAGGGTGGTGCGTAGTGCATTCCAACTTCCACGAGGAAAATTCAAGTTCGAGTCTGGTCCATCGCCGATGGAGGACTTTCCACGCGATAAATGTGCAGCGATTGCGGTGGAGTAGAAGCCGTACGACGACGGCATGTTCCCAAATCACGGCGATCGATGCCAAAAATAAAAGAAAGAAGCAGAGCTACGCGATACGCGTTTGTAAGTACCTACACGTGAAATACCGATCCAGACCTTCGCGTTTTTCGACGGAAAAGCTTGCGTGTTTGATTTGGAAGGTACGTAAAACTTGGTTGCAGCGGGCGCAAAGGGTATAATATGCGTCTACGCGAAGTGCCGATCGAGGTCTACACGCTTTAGGGCGCAGGAGGTTGCGTGTTAGATTTCGAGGGTACGCGAACTTTGGGAATTGCGGGTGCCAGGGATAAAATACGAGTCTATATAAAATACTGATTTAAGGCTTCACGCTTTTGGAGGTAGGAAGTTGCGTGTTGGATTTTGAACGTACGCGAAACTTGGGAGTAGCGAGCGTAAGGGATTTCGAACCCGAATATGCGCTATATGGAAATCGTCGCGCCATAACATTGTGATATGAACGTTCGCGAAAATGAAAGTGGTCCTCTTTTATTTATAGAACTACATACGTATACATTACCCAAGAATTAAATGGAGCAGAGTTCGTCTACGCTGTACTTCCTTCGGATAATGTAATCTCGTTCTCCGCGTTGAAAAATCATGCGATCGATATTACGGTTTTTCGCTCGTAACGTTTAACCTATTCGAGTCTGTAATCAAAGTTTCTTCTGGAATAGATGGCGAAACGCGTGCATAACGAACAATAGGGCGGATTAACGAGCGAGATTAACGAGCTGGCAAAAACGAGGAGAAAAGATCGCGCAAGAACGAGGTACGGTTTACTACAAAATTAATTTCGAAGATCTATGGTGGAAGTTATTCGAGTCGATGGGAAACCTCGAGGGCAAAACTCTTCGCGTAAACTAATCTACTTTCTGACATTTCCAGGTAATACAACTTTTGGATATTCCGTGACGTCGGCGTTTTCGACGAAGGGCCTACCCTCGTAACCGAAGAATGCGCGATCAGGTTCGAAACAAAAAGCGCTTCTTCCCCTCGTTCGTGCTTTTATCGACTGCGGGTTCCCTACGCGAGAATAACTCGCGAAAAGATCAAATCTTGCATAACCCTAAAAAATGACGATCCGACGATAGAAATTCATTTTGAAACGCCATCGTTCGTCTTGCCCATGGTCGCCAATCGTATCGATTGTTTTTAAAAGCGTACTTCTTCCAAAGCGCGAGCGATGGTTTCGTAGCGATAACGCAACTCACGGTACGGTATCGCGATCTAGGGTTAAGCGGCATTGGTTTCCACGGCCGCTAGCGAAAAGCACATGGCGAAGAATCGACGTTGCCAATATCGATAAATCCACCCTCTCTTTCTCGCGACCAAAGTCAATTTCCCGGTCGTTAAAGAAAATCTCGGTGGTTGACAACGAAAACTCATCCGGTCGGTAACGAAGACCTCGGCATCCGGTAGCACGGTTCGGGGAAAATGGAAACGCGGATTCCCGTATCGTCGGCGAGTTCGGAACAATCGAATATTCGCAAAAGCCATGCGAATCGCTTGACGAGAGGTCCGTTAAAAGCCGCGTTAACTTGATTGCCGGTCGCTGGCCAAGCGACGGGCAACACGTGGCCGATATCGCTCATCGCCGAAACAATTCCGTGTGCCGATCAACCCCGCTCGTTACTCGGATTTTTTCCTACCCCACCACCACCCCCAGCCCCACCCCCTCCCACTCCCACTCCCTCGATTGTTTAACTACAATGTTACGGGTTAAAAATAGGAAAATGGAAATTTAACCGCGTACAATTTTCATTTTGACCGTATAAAACACTTGCGCTCTACGAAGAAAAGCACGCGGAACGTGATCATATTTTTTTCCAAGTGGGACGAGCCGCGAAGTCGTCCGCGTTATATTTTCGTTCCTGCGAATAAAGCGTATACGCAATGTATACTTTTCGAGTGGCGCGACACTTTGACGAATGCGCACGTCCCAATTGGAGAGTTCGGTAGCGCATTGACGGCCGGTTAAGCGAGCGCGGCTGAACGATGCACTTTTAAACGAATCATACGCCTCGTAGGTGTCGCATAGCTCATTGGCGAGCGTGAAAGTAAATGTGGACGCATCTCGTTCGTTATACCCATACGTTTTTTTTATTCGACGTCGCAGATTTTTTTTTCGCTTCCGGCCAGAAATTTCCTGATATTTCCCTCCGAGCGTCGGTTCGTTATCGCGAAAACATCGATTACCGTCTGGTTTTCGGCGTGGCACCGCCGGTGAAACGTCGTTTCGCGGAGCGTTTCCGAGCAAATTGGATATTAAGCGACGGGGGATGCGTCGCTGCGTCGCGGCGGTGCGTGCGGGCTGCGCCTTTGAGACGCTTTGAAATAAATAACGCGCCGGCAGGTGCGCGTCAAGCTCTGTCAAAGCCACGTCGCGTCGCCATTAGCGGCTCGTTGCGCTCCTCCGACGCTTAACTCCGCACCCCTCCGCGAAGCGACGCCGAGCGCCTGCTCGCTTCTTGCCGTAGGCCGTGCGTCTAACGCAAATTTCATTATTTTTCAAGGACGCCTCGTGTATATTTATCAACCAAATATCGCCTAAATAGAGGCAGCGCGTGAAATTTTACTAATGCGCTACTTTCTAAAGAGATACGGTAGAACGTGTGTGTAACGCGATTTTCAATCATTTAGCGAGAAGAGCTTATGTATATTCATAAAACATTATTTATATCGGGACAACGTGCAGCGCAAATTTCATTATTTTTCATGGACAGGTTATGCATATTTATAAAGTATTGCTAAAATCAAGGCAGCGTGTAAAGTTTCGTTAATGTCCCTCCGTGCAAAAAATATGAGGCCGTACACGACGTCTGGTTCGCGCGGTTAAAAAGCGTATAAAGCAAATTTCGTTCGATTCGTCGATGATGAGTTATACGTATCGATAAAGTATCGATTACATCGAAACACGAGATTAGTTATTTTTCGTAAATAAAATATGTACGCGCGACCGAATCATCGACGGACTCTCGACGAACTTCGTGAACGACCGTGTCGCAAACGTATAACTTTTTGCGTATAAAAGAGTGGCCGTGTAGTGCATGATAATTAAGTGCCCGTCGTCCAGAAACAAATTACGTCGAGGCGTACATCGAGGCAGCGCGTTAAGATTCAATAACATCGCTTCGTAAAAGAAATGACATAAAAAAAGTAGGTTGCACGAGCTGGCAAACGAGTGCGCCAACTAGTACGTCGGAGAGTTGAGACGAAGCAGCGCACGTTCAAGGTGGTTCATTGCCGACTCCGTGGTCGGTAAAGCATCCCGTTAATAATTGATATTAAACATCCGCTAATTCGTATTAACAGCGTATATGAATAATATTTATGAAAATCAACGACGCTTTCACCGTATACCGTTTATTTCAAAATCATCCGCAAATTTAGAGCAAAACGATGATCGGTATATTGAAAAAAAAAAAAAATGTATACGTAAAATATCACCTGGAAAAGTGAATCTCCGGTCTCGAAAAGAACGAACGATACTTGATCGAACCAAAAAAAATCTCAGAACTATATTCCCAATAATTAAGTTCACGTTCGCTTTCGCGGTGTACGGATAAAACGACGCTTTTTACGGAAAAGTAATTTTAAACATCGAACATACGTTGCAAACTTTGATCAAATGCGAAGTATTAAAATCACCGCGAAGACGTCACCGTGAGAGTTCGATAATTAGCATAATCGAGCGGTAAGTTCACGACCACGCGTCGAATCCAAAGTCAAGTTCGTCTTCTCTTTCCGCCGAATGCACCGCCGATGTACCGGCGGACCGATTTACTCGGGAACCTATGTTCCTCGATACGCTGCGGCGTGTAACGATCCAAGAGCATTTGTACCCTCCACAAATTGCTATTGTTTTCCGCGTCGACTGCCCAGGTTATTTAGCCTAAAATCTACGGTTTGGGGCGGTTCTCACTGGCCGTTATCAGGTTTGCAGTATACATATTACATGGAAGCACGCGGAGCTTCGGCATCGAACTTGATCCTGAGCATTCCTGGTAGATGTCCGAATTTCCATTAGCACATAGTAGCTCCAAGGCAAGCACGAGTCTCGCGCAACAAACTTTTACGATTGTTCCGGTATATCCTCAAGAACAAGTTAACCCATCTCTATACCGCATTCGGGAATATACCTTTCATTAGTATATTACAATACCACGATTACGTGGATATACATCGCTATGCACGATCTCGTGTTAAGACGTAATTATCAACGCGAAAACGTGTAAAGGTAATGTTCCAGCCCAGTTGCTCCACGATCCCATTTTTTCCACGCTTTTGCTTCAATAATCAGATCTCGATGCTTGCGACCGATCGTTTAAAATACTTTTCTTAAATAGGTACCGAGGGGAAAGGTATGCGAGTAGAATTCCATAGTATCGCGCGTGCGGAAATCGTTCGTCTCGTGGGCTAAGAACGATGTACCTCGAGATGTCGCGATGTCTAAACTGCTCCTTTCCAGCGGGGGGAACCAAAATTCGTCCTTAGCGAGGGAGCTTCGGGGAACGGTTACGAGCAAAACCCGAAGGGAGCGCGGCACGACACGCTCTCTCCGTTAATTAATATTTGTGCAATCACGGTATTGGTTTCGGTCTCGCGTCGGCGACGATCCGGAGACGGTTCCTCCGAGGAATCTCTTGCCTCGAAGTCGCCCAGGAAGCGTCTTTGCACCTCTTGCGGTCGTCGCGCCAGAACCGGGCTCCGAGACGCTCGCGTCGATGACCCGCCAAAGGTTTCTCCCCCGACAAACTGCTCGACGACGAAAAGCACCAAGTTTCGCGTCACGCATCGTGGCACGCATCGCGGCTCACGGATTTGATCCACGACATGCGGTAGAATTCAACGTACCCGCAAACGGAGGATTTAACGTAATGATTTTCCCATCTGACGCGGTTAAAACTATATTTGGGAGCTACGTCGATGTAGCGGGTAAAGGCTCGAATTTCCACGTGGAAGGCCCGAGAATAGAACTCCGTCGATCGTCTCTGGATAAATTTGCTACGCGATATGAATATCGTAATTCCGATCGTTCCAAATGTGCCTTAAAAATAGTACCCCATGGGCGAAATTATCTCGGCGGTCAGTGCAGAGAATCGGAAGCGAAAAAACTGGAGGCCCGAGCTGTTTCTTTTTCTAAGAACTATTATCGATCATTGTTTTACCCTTGAGAATACATTTGAACAGCGTCCACTAAAAAGAATCCATAATCTTTGAAGGACGTTACGAGCACGTGCGTTTCCACGGTTTTGCTACCAACGATCGATAATCAGAATATTCCGACAACCGGTTTACGCGCAGTGCATTTCGAGTACGCGTAATGTCGCGTCGAACGTAACATCGCCTCTCCGCGCGCGTATCCCTTTTAACGAGGTAAAAGTGCAAATAAAGTAATTAGGCGTCGCGCTTCGTTTTCGGATAATTATCCAGCGGGCACGATACAGAGCATTCTCCCGATTACGTTCGTCTGGATATCGCGACCAAATTAATCTCGGCTCGTATTCCGGTGTCCTGGTAAGAATAAACAAAGGGGATATTAACCGCCGGGGAGAATCAATTCCTTAATACGGCAGCGATTTGCGAAGTACGGACATAGCTCGGCGCAGACTTTGGAGAATCCCAGACAGGAACAAAGCCGAGCTTTATATTTCCATAGTTCCATCGAGGCCGTCCGTAGCGAGTCGATTTGCCAAGCCAATATAGAAACCACCGAACCGCCGCGCCGGTCGCTCTCTCAAATGCACACTCCGCGAAATAAAACGTCGGCGCATACGGAGCTTGAAAGGAGCTCGATAAACTTCGAGATCGAATTTGGTCCGTCGAGAGCCCGGCCATTCCTCGAATCGCCCTTAAAGGCCGCACTTAGCTATGCATCCGCCAATAATGCGCTATCCGACCGATGGATTTTTCTTTTGTCGAAAAGCAAGCCCGTTATGTCCTACTTTTATCGTCGTTCTTTTCCCGGCAAGGCGGACGGCCGAGAGACGTCATCCATCATCCGTATGATTTTCGTTTATCCACTCGGTCAGGGATTCTTCTTCGATCGTTCCGCTTGGAACGTATTTTCTCCTCGCATTTCGTCATTTTTCCATCCGAGGTAACGGCTGCTCCGAAAGACCAAACATTCGCGTCGCATCGTACGAAGGAACAGACGGAGAGAGTCCGGATCGTTGGTAATTCTCGGCGCGCGAGAAGGTTCTAGATTTTATCGAGTAGGTTTTGGATCGATCGGTGAGAGATGTAATTTTCTTTTTTCTCTGACCATACGAACGACCGCCCGTCATCGTCCGTTCATAATCCTCGGGATTTCGTTCCTCCGGCCGGCTATCGATTCTCCTCCGTTCGTTTCGTGGCTGAGCCGCATGTTCGCGTCGCGATTAGTAATTCTCCAGAGGGAAAGTGGTTTGCGTCGAGATTTCATTATCGCATTTTGCGATACGAATCGCGTACGTGCCTTGCCGAGCTTTCATTAGCCCTTTTCCTCCGACAACGCGAACGACGGAGCGTCGTTATCCACGATCTTCGTGGTTTCGCTCGTTCGCTCGGTTATCGGCTCTTCCTCGTTCGTTCGGCGTGCAAGCCGAATATTCGCGTCGCGATTTATAAAGTACCGGGCTCCTATGGTTTCGCGACTCATAACTCCCTAGGGTATAGGGAGTGACGGCTCCCAAAATCAACGACGAGTCAGCAACCTACATACGTCCTCGGCGTGACGAGTGTCGCTGAGCGTTTTTAACCGCAAAATGATGCGCGCCATCGAAAATTGCACGAGCTCGGCTCGCGGTTCTTTTGTTTTTTTTTTCCCATTTCGCATCGACGTAGCTCTATCCGTCCGCTTTGGTCGTTATATGTATCGGCGTGCGGCAACCATGGTCCTGGGCCAGGGGCTTTGCCATCTGCGCGCATTTACGTACCTGCAAATTGCCGCCCGATGGCCAAACGCATCGAGGGCTTTGGTCGGCACCGATGAAGACAACTTCAAACGTATCGTCCTAATATCGACTCTTTGCGCCGCGAGATATTTCATCCGTTTTGCCAGCCAACCGGCACTGGCGCTTTTGTTCGAGCGATACTTCCAAATACGTATATCGCGACGCGATGGAAGGTCTTTCGAGGGGCGCATTCTTAATAGCGAGAAATAAAACATCGCGATTCGGGATGTGCGATCGTGCGCGATCGTCGCAAAGTATCGATGGCGAGGTATGTAAGCCGTTATATTTGAAAGTGCAGTAAATTCAAATCTGCAAAAAAATAGTAAGTTAGAACTGGATTTAGGTAAACATGGCCGTCTTAGTGCAAAGTCTTAAATATCCCGAAGCGAGGAAAAATGGATTTGCGCCACTTTCAAATACACGGCTCGTCGACTTTCGAACGCGAAGAACGAATCCCTTACTCGTACCCGTGTATCGCTTCAAGAAGGCTCACGAATCGTCGTTTTTTCCTCGGAATCTTGGCCGCGATTAACCATCGATCCCCGAACTCGAGAGGCTAAAAGGCAAGGATGGCGGATGTCGGTACCCCGAGGTTCGAAGAACGGAGATCGATTCGAAGATAGAGACGAGAGCTGCGGCTAAGAGCCGCGATGGACGTAGATATCGTTCATCGCCGAACGATGCTCGCCGAGATTACGTTACATTGGCATAAAGTTTATATCCCATGCAGGGCAAGCAGATTGCGCGGAGAATAAAGCCAGGCCGGTATATCTCGGGCGTCGCTCACCTGCGCGCGATATCCGGTTATACAGGCCGTAACATAACACTTGGGCATGACTTTAATAGTCCGTTTAACGCATAGAAGTCGTGAGAATGATCGACGTACATCTTGTCCTTTTTCGGCTTATCTCGAGGCTCCGCTCGATCGCGTCTTCGAGTAAGTATTTGGCGAGCTTAGATCTCGGTTCAGCCGGTTTAATCTTCGATACGATCCTTTCTCGAACGAATTATTTCCGAAACAAAACTGGCGAATCGTGTGGTATATTTGACAAGAAAACCTATATAAATCGTCGAAAGAGGTTCGACTCAAAATCTCGCATCGTACTCGATTCCATGGTGGTGTACCTCGTATTGATCGATCATCAACTTTTCAATCGTCAAAGAATCGGATAAGCCACGGAGAATCGGCCGAGAATTATATTATTCGCATTACCAAATAATTCAAGCAAGACCCAACAATTTTGAATACTTCGAAAAGTAAATCGTAACGAGGAAGGAGATTCCTACTCGAACTTAGATTATTTATTTCAAACAACGACGGAGGAACGATCGATTCAACGTAAGAGCAGTCATGATTATAAAGTAGAATGGGACGGAGGATTAGGTGCCGTCTCAGAAGTTTCTTAAGGTTGCGCCAACGATAAAACGAGGACTCCCGTTTTTAATTTCGCGTGCTGAATCCAGCGGTAGGGTAAGGTCCGCGAGATGTGGGGCGGCCTGTACAACGGCGCCATCGCGGGTTTCTCGTCAACGATCAATTTTACGGGAGCCGTAATAAATTCAGCGAGCGAGTAGGAACGATGATCGCGTCATATTACTCCGGTGGACGGGCGCGACCGATAACCTGGCCGTAAAGGAGAAGACGCATCGCGGTGCAGGGCGTCTTCGGCCGTCCGCGGCTCGTCTAAGGGGGATTAGCGTGGAATACGCGAGTCGAGACCGTGATGGATGGTCCCGCCGAGAACCTAAATATGCCGCTCGATAACACGCTCTAATTACACGGTCATTAATTCGCCAAGTCGACTGGCCACACGTCGAAGGAGAAACTCGAATCGTCGATTTGGTAAATAGCTACCAGACTCGCGGAACAGCCCTGGAACGTCCGTTACAACGTATTGTACCTTCGTCTCCATATGTCATTACGTCGTTCTATGAATTGTAATAAAATTTGTGATATCTCCCTAAGCGATTAACGTTATTAGACGTTTTTCAAATATAATATATATGTAAAAGTACGTGATTCACAAAAGGGTGAAATCTATTTGCAAAATGATGATTTTGTTTCGCAAAGAGGTGAATTCGATGTGAAAAACCTGTATCGCGTCCATAAATAACCAGCTTATAGCGATCCGTAAATAAATGCGAACAAAGTTGCATGAGCGAATTAATTTCCCCTGTGCGATCAAAACTGATTCGATGGCCCAAGCGTCCTCGGACTTTTGCGTAAGGATGTACGTTATGGACGTACGAAAAGGAACGCTCGTCCGTTGGCCGCTTGACAGCCAACGCGCATAACTTTCTCACCGGTTACGCGCCAAGAACGGTATTCGATGGCATCGCGACGTTACAGGATGCCAGAGCCGTATGCTTTATGAGGAACGAGTCGACTTCGGTATGCGTGACTTAATATGGACGCCCGAGTATACGATTTTACATATGAGACTATTTAAGACGGCGAGTACCTTCGCGATAAGGGCCGATACGAAGGTACGCTTACACCCAACGCAAACCTATTAACGTTATTCACAATGGGAGTGACCTGCATAGATAAACACGAATAGAGATGCGGAAAGAACAAAAGCGAGAATGGCCGTCGGGCGAAGAACGCGCGACATTACGCGAAAGTAGGAGTACACAATTTTGCATATGAGGCGATTTAAGAAGTCGTGCACGTACCTTTGGAATAAGCGCTCGTATCGAGCCATTCTCGCACCTAACAAAACCTTGTTAATTTTATTCGCAACGAGTTAATCCAACTGGGCGCGAATGCCATAACGCCGTAAAGTATTGCTCGGAGTATTTTGCTTAACAACTCGGAGTTACGTACGGCATGCAAAAGCTTTCCTGGTAACACGAAAGCCGGTATATCTGTACATCGCTGTAGTTGCTCGAACGATGTTTGTTTTCGCTATTGTTTCGTCTCAATCGTTTAAGTAGACTCTGCTTTGCACCGTAGATATTTCGTACGTCTCGCTATAAACTCGTTTAATCTTTATATTGGGAGATTCTTTGGAATGTTTCGAGATTATAAATATCGATTGGATAGCGTTCAAACGACGAATCCAGGGCAATCGTACATGGATAATCGTGCATCGATCGCGTAGAAAGATATTCGGATATGACGGATTTGATCGAAATAGATCTTTGTCAAAAAAAAAAGAACCGAGGTTACGTCTCAACAAACTCGTTCGTCGTTCAAGTTAATCGTAACTTTGCGAGTGCCGCTCCGCGACTGCACGATACGGTCGTAGCTTTTGACAGGGGATACTTGCAAAAACTATCTTTAGCCGGGACGTGGTCTAGTGGAAGTTAATAAGGAAAATTCGACTTGGTCGTTGGACGTAAGTGAAGGAAACACGGGGAGAGAACGATAACGACCTCGAGTATAATTCAAAGGAGGCATAAACGCGTACTCATGAATACGCAAATATAATTGCATCCGGCGAATAAAAATCAAACGTGCAACGCTTTAATCTTCCCGCCGTTTTCCAGCGAAACAATCAAAGCCTCTTGCAATCTGAAACGACGAGACGTGGAAGATAAGACAACGTGATCGTCACCGTCAAAATTTGATCCTCGTTAACTCTTTGAAGCGCGGTGGTACCAAAACGTCGTTTCATAATATAAGGAATACATCGGAGGATATTTTATAACGCTAAGAAAACGGATTAACTCAAACGAGTTAATTCCGAGTCTTGGGAATTCATGCTTGGAGTAGCATTACGAGGCGCGTTCTGTATCGCGTAAAGAAATCTAAGCACGGGCGCGTATTCATTAAAATTTGGGCTTTCAACGCATTTATTATCGTCACCGTAACCACCATCCGCAATTCGGTATCGTTATAGATTCGTCGAAATTGCCGAGTGCCGCCATCGAGACTCGTCTTCGTGGGAAGAGAAAAAATAAAAAATTCATAGCCACCTAATAAGCCAACGACGAGCTTCCAAGGCAAACGCAGACGCTCGCGAATACCCGATCCTGCGTCCTAGAAATCCTACTACTATCTTTCCGAAGCTTCACGCGCAATAACGTGCAGCAGAGTCCCCGATAGTTTAGAAATCCACCTCGGGCGGCAGATCGCAGCTCGCGCAGTCGATTACGAAGATTAAAAACGACAACGAGGGCGTATTTCCAGCCGAGCGCAACGAGGAATCTTTCAACGTCCACCTCGAAGCTCCTCGGCGACCTAAATTCGGCTCACGCTCTGGCAGGTCTCTCCTCGAACGAGGACCACGGGCTTGGCGCTCACCTGCCATTTTTGCTCGCACAACCGAACGATCGGAAAAGCGACGAGCACGACCCGAGGGGAGAATAATCCGACATCGAACCCTTACGTCGATTCGAAAAGTTTAGGACAGGTTCGATTAAAAACTTTGCCATTCCGAATTCCACCGTCGACCTTCTCGCAGGTGGTTGCACGTTTCGACGCGCGTGGAAATGAAGGCCGAGGATCGATCCAGGTAACGATCGTTCACGCTTGGAACGAAACTGCAAAAACCCGAAAAATCGCGTTACCTTCGTACGCGACTAATATTCCATTTAAATCAACGAATATGACGTAGCTAACGCATTATAAAAAGGTTGCTCGTTTTAGTAGTGACGTAGTTACGAAGCCGCTTCGTAGATTTGCATACGGAAGGAAGCATCAAGATGGCGCGCGAGCGCGTAGCGCTGAACGATCCGAAATCTCGTCGTTCAAAGGACGTTTGCGAAATCGTTGATATAATCGCATTATCGCCGATGTCAGTTATACGGGCGGACGTGGAGGGTGCGTCGTGCAACGGTATCTTTGGATAACGGAGAGCAGGCTCGCGAGAACGCGCGATAACGCTCGTAGCTCAGCGACTTAGGCGTAGGGAAGTGTAAGCGTTCGTTTGTATCGCGTCGCGATGCGCGGCTCGGCCCGATAATGAGAGCTCTCCGCCAGAGGGCCTTCGGCGCACAATGCAATTCCGCTTGTTACCGATAACGGCGCCACAATTCCAGAACGCTCGTTACCCGCCCTCGGCCTCCTGCACCTCGCGCTTTTTCCACAGCCATGGCGCCTTTTCGACCGCGAAATAAGGCTGAAAAGCGGCCGCCAAAGCTCGGCAGAGAGGCGACCCTCGGATCTTTCTTTCCCTTCTTCCTCTTTAATTCAGTTTCAGTACCGATCGCTGGGGTCGCGTGACCCAGAACCTACCGTTGAAAGCGCATTCCGAACCACCAAAGCTACGGTACGCGTCTCACGCGGAAAAACCAGGGCCGATGGGCGGGATTTGAACTGGGATCTCCCGCGTGGAAGACCGAGCCTCTATCCACTACACCGTCTACCGAAGAACTTTGGTGCATTGCCAAAGAACCGACCAACGCGCGGTCAACGGTCACTTTTTCGCTTTAACCGATCGACGCGATCGTTGGGCTCGTAGACGGGTACGGTAACAAATGAATCCTCTCCACGTCAACGCCGACTATGGTCGGCACTGGGGAAAATCGAGAGTTCGCTACGTGGGCAAATATGGTTAACGAGTTTTCCGTGGGGAGAAAGTTAATTATCGGTACGATTAGCGGATCGTCCGACGTGGACCTTCGCGAAATGAATTATCGGCGAGCGAGCGGTGGCTGGACGATGATCAAAGGATGATCTCCGCGCGAGGACGGAGGCCTGGCCGGAACGGAGGGACTGTCCGGTGGGACCTCAAAAAAGATACATTCGCGAGTTTCCGCGAGGCTCGATCGATACCGGTCTGCGTCGTCCCTTCTCCTCCCCGCAGGAGCGCGTGCACATTCCGCACGAGGAACGGTTGAAATTCAAGATCGTGTATTTTACTTTGCTTACAATGCCGACTTACGCGGTTCGCTATTCAAGAACGGAATAATGGAAACTCAAATACGGAAGTTCGCCTACAGTCGTTTTCCTCGGTCCATTCGCGCTATACGTGTATCGCAAGGTCTTTGCACGATGGAGCCCTAAGCAGCCATCAAAGATCCGAAGAGGGATAACGAAGCGCGTCGTTGCGATCGGCGAATGCCCAAAAAGAGGGCGAGGATGGGGGGTTGGCCGAGCGAAGCAGGACAGGCGGTATCTCGGGCGAAGCCCGCGGATTCTCGGCTCGTTAATCAGACGGACGGCATATAGGGTGCAATTATCCGACGGTAATTAACTTCGCAAACTGCGGCCCGCGAAGTCTGGCAAGGTGGGCGCGAGAAGGACGTGCTGGGGAGATGTTTGATAGTGGTGGCGGTCGTGCCGGTGGTGGTAGCGGCCTCGGCGCTGGATGGTGGATGGTTCGGATGGAAGGTTCTTCGTGGGTTCCGGCCTGATGGAGCTGTTCTGGAATTATACTAGGGGTTAGCCCTGAAAACCAGGCGGCAGCCAGCTTTTGCCCCGGAAACTAATTTAACTCTCGCATCCTCCATCCCGCCAGCACCCTCCTCCCCCTCCCCCGCCCTCTCCCATCGCCAGGCATCGCTACTACCATCGCTACCACCGTGATTACCATCGCGCTCGATCCAGGGTCCGTCTTCTTTCCGTTCGAACGCGCGTTCCGATGGAATGCGCGGGAGTGCGATAGACGGTGGTTAGCCCGAACTCCGTTGTGCGTCTCCTGTCCCTAAACTTCCCTCCTCTTGTTTTGCGACGCAAGAATAGAATCAACGGTACAAGCAAAAGTGCTGCCGGGCATAGTTTCCAATAAACCTCGTTGTTTCGTCATTTAAACTTCCGGCGCGTTTGTTAACCTCGCGTTGAACCGATGTATCGTATCTTCAAATGAAACGTTTGCACCAACTGCCGGGCACAACGGTACGATGGACGGATCGTGGACGTCGAGCGTCGCCTCGCACATTCCCCCGATTCCCTCGATGATACGAAACGTACACTTTTCTCGATAAGGGTTCGTGCAGAGTTCGTAATAGAGGGAATGCCAGAGTTAACGTCGGCTAAAGGTTCCGCATTACGATCGAGCTGGATCGGATACGTAATCGTGGCTACGGTTGTCAACGGTCGTTGGCAACGATGAACAGTCGCGCGGAGGTAATCGGGGAAGAGGATCGGAGAATCGCCGATCGTGCAATCGCGGAGAATCGTGCGACCCTTGCCGAAGATCGCTGTGCAACGAAGCGTTGAATTATTCGTTGCGTTGCGTTCGCCAATCACGAGTTCCCGTGAAAGCACCGTTTCCAAAAAAAAATACCAGCGACCCATGCATCGTTTCGAGAGCGATGAGGACCAACCGTTCGCGGCACTGGTGGACTTTGAGGAACGATCGCGACTGCGTGTACGCGCGATATTCTTTGACTCCCCGACATCGGAAGTGGGTCGTCCCCGTTGACCCAGTTCCGGAGGAGCTCGCCAGAATCCCTCCCCTGGGCCATGCGCGATAGATCTTTCTCTCGAAGGAAGTCAACCCTGGGGCTAGTGTCTCTGATCAACGGTATCGCAGTGAAGTGGGTGATATGTGTGACTTAACGCGGTATTTTGAGATACAGACTTCGTGGAAAACCTGATCGTTCGCAAGTTCTCGCGATCGAAACTTCCGCTTGGATCTAAACTTTTATATATTCATTTATTCTAAAGCTACGTTAACGGCTTACGAGCAGCCGACTCTTTCAAACTTTACGCAACGTCTCTGAGCATGTCGCGAGCCATAATTAATTCGATTATCCATAATGCCTATCTAAGGTTTCGCACGATCTTGAATTTACGAATAAAGCACGCTATAATAAGTACGAATGTCGTTTCTGGAAAGCGTCTTATTTTCATACTGTGCACAGGAATAGTACAGTACCCAAATTTACCGTGGAAAGCACCAAACTGCGGATGCCGATGCACGCGATACGGTGACGCGTAGCGCTTTGGAAATTTGGGATCGATTAACCGCTTTACGATAGCATTTTCGAGTATAAATTCCCCGTTTCAAAATACTCGCCTTAACTTTCTCCGCTAATTCTATTATCTTGATACCGTTGATCAGAGCGACTCTGTATTTCTCCGCAAGCCCTCTCGATTGGCCGCCTATTCGATTAGCCCAGTTCCATCGTACTTTTCTTCGTTATTTTCGAAATTGCTATCACGGTGTAGGGCGAGAATCAAGGCCGGCCTGGTATCGGCTCCGAGATCGCCTCCAGCAGTTCTCGCTCCGGTCTTACGTTCCAGGAGAAGTCCGCTGATATCGCGATATCGGCTGTACATTTTCACCGGTGTATCGTATTTTTAGCTACCGAGTTTATATCGCAATCACATCCAAGGACGTTTGCAGGGCGGATTATTCTCGCGTTCCTTCGCTCGATTTTTCTGCCGGATCGATCGGAGGCGAGGAACGACCGACGGCATTAATGGGAATCGATCGTATCGGTTTCTATAACGAATCATACGGCAAAGATACGACCATGAAAATCTTCGAGACTCGCCCTCTTCTTCTTTAAGAACATATCGATACACCGAAATATGTCTCGAAAGTCGCTGGAAGGTTTAGCGGTAACGATATTCCCAAACTATATACGTAATATCGTCGCGTTCCGTTAATAATTCGTCCTCCACTCCGTGCCCTCTGGTATATGATCAGAATCGTCTGCGGGATGGGTGAAAAAAAGACGGGGCACGATATATATATCCGACAGACGTTTCGAGAATGGCGTACGCTGTCGTGGGAGAATAAATTCCTATCGGAAAGAAAGGGCGTGACACGTGAGCGGCGTAAGTATCGCGATAAAAGTCCTTCGTTTGCAAGGAGCTAAGGCAATAGAGAGCGGGCTACGGTCGGAGCGATCCGTCGTAATAAATGTAACGCGATACGCGTCCCTCCTCCGTTGCTCGTGGCCGGGAGGACGCAAAACTAAATTCCCGCCACGGTGCGCCGGGGAAATCGCGTTTGAGCCGGTGAAATGTGTACGCGGAATAAAAATTACCGATAAAAGCACGCCACCCTGGAACGCGCCGCGCTGCGGCTGTATCCAAAATTGTAAATAATCAGACTTGCCCGAATCCGCAGAACTTGCGGGCAAATCCTTGGAAATCCTTGGTGCCTCGGGTATACCGATACGGCTGGTCTCCCCGATATTTCGCGATTTAACGCAACATCGCGACCGGCGCGATTTACGGCACGATTTTGACCATTCAACGTCGTTTCGAGGCTCGAATTAACCTCTTGCGCCCCAACGACGAGTCTCGCTCGTCGTTCTATTCCTCGAATCTGGCCCGACCAACCATATTTGTATGGTAATAGAGGTAAAGTAAGAGCAGAAATATCCGAAACTCAAAAAAGAATCACGGTTCTTCGTACACGAGGGCGAGCCGCGCGACAGCCGTTCCCGCTTTACACGGACCAGAACGATCCTTAATAGGCGCGTCAAAGGTTTTGCTCCCGACTCTTTTGATTTTTCGTTAAATCGCAAAATTGCTGTTTTCCCGCGGGAAAAAAAAGCTCGAAGCACAAAAGGTTAACCCTCGCGTAATGACCGGCGTATACGTAGGTACATTTTTCACTCCGTACATTGGCGGCCTAGCGCCGTACCATTATGCCACGAGGTATACGTTGCTTAATTGGCCGCCGTACGCATTTTTAAAACACGTTCGCCCGTAAGCCGGCCACCGTACATTTACGACGATACCTTTTAAATTTCTCGACGAGCGCCGTACATGCACGTTCATTACGAGGCCGGAAATGTCCATGCTCGTTGAAATTTTTGAAGAAAATGAAACGAGCGATGCGAGCACGGCGAAACGAACAATGTGATTAACTCGTCGCTACAAGCTACTCGTTCAAATTGTGTCATTCGAGAGCCATGGCGGTGCGTTGGATGGAAGTTCAAATCCAACACCACCTCGTTCTTTCTCGGACGAACGTGTCCCTACCGTAATTTCGGTGACAAGGAAGCCGCGTAAGGGCTAGATTCTAGACACGTCCGTGCGCGTACAGTTTAAACCACCGATAACGCTCGGCTTCCACATACGCGTACGCATCGTGTTTTCTTAACGCATTCCCATCCTTCGTTCGGTTTTGCCTCGCTCCTCGAGTTACCATCGACGCAAAGGGCGTACGAAAGCTAATCGCACGCGACTTAAAATTCCATTTCAGCCGCCGCAAAAAAATTGCCCTCGAAGGAGTTAAATCCACGAGCGTGCGATATCGTCGCGTCCAACGTGACATAATGAGAGCACCCGTAGAGAGCAATATCAACGGTTCGGCCGCGCATGCTTATGATCTACATCCGAGTGGAGGATCGATACCGAAAAGCGCACGGATCGGCGGCGATGCGCGCGTCCATCTACGATTCCTCCGGAATACGGGCAGCGTAAACGCTCCGATAGTTAACCATTCTCTTTGACCAGCCTCGCCGCAGAATTTTGACGTTTTCATACTCTTTGACAAGGAGCTTTCGCGAATACCGCACCGAATTTTTAACAACCTACTCGAGGCTACTCGCGTAACGGGTGATTATCCAAAGGGCAATTGACGATGGTACATCTCCTCGGCATTACCCACGGAATACGTATCCTTTACGCGTTAATCGCAATTTCCGCCCCACCGCTCGATATCGCGCTCCTTTTCTATTTTTTCCCCCATCTCGCCACTTGTTATCGTACGCCCCGTCCTTCCCACATACGCTTCCTTTCCGCTCCGCAATTCCCGCCGTTTCGACCTTTATTCCTCCAAATTACGCTCAATGGCCACTCGTCGGTGTTAATTTCGACTCCGCTCACGTCGTATATTTAGTTTATTCGTGGCGCGCCGTAATCTATGCTCGTTGTAGTTTAGCAGAATACGTCGGCAACGTTAATCCATTGCTGGAGGGCTGAAAGCGGAGCAGGGATTAAGGGCGCCATCCAATCGCACTTTCTAGGCGCGCGAGGTCACGATATCGCGCGGCGCTGAAAAGTTTGGAGGCGACGAACGGAGAGGCGTCTCCCGGGTGGCGAGGAGAGCGAGAAGGCCAATTTGCAGATACGCCGGAGCGACGGGCCGGTAACGCAAGCCAAACATCGCGGACGATTCGAGATACACGAGGATCGTCGGCTCGGTCGAGCTCGTTGTTGACTTAAAAAATATCGGGAGGAGGGAGTAAAAGGTAGCCGGTGACACGGTCTCGGCGGTTAGATACACAGAAGCGATAAGGCACGTCCCCCGATTGCTTTCGACGGTTCTCGGCTACTGCGCCCGCCCCTCTCCCTCGCCGGCACCCTTTCGCTCGCTCGCTCGCTCGCGCACCCCCCTTTTTCCGTTTCGCTAAACCGTCCGCTTCTCGTCGCACGGCCATTCTCCCGGGGCACGTTTTTCTTTTGTGTCTACGAGAGAGGGCGAGGCGGGGGCGGGGGGGGGAAGGGTGCGAGAAGAGGCGAGCTGGGAGGGGGGAGGGGGTGGAAGAATAACGGCGCCGGCTAAGAGAGAATAGTAGCGCCAAGGGGTGCAGGGAGGCTGGAGGGGAGCGGGCTTTACAGAATTAAGAGCCCATTCGCCTTTCATTAACTCGACTGCGGATTCGAGGGAAGATACCTCTTTCCCGGGGTCCCTCGGCCGAGCTTTCTTTGTCGCCGGTCAGGAGCGACGGACGCCGCATCTCGATGGAAAGTGGATCCCCACCCTCCCCCTCCTTCGACCCCGAACCGACGCTCCGAGTCGAGCCGGTTAGCCACGCGGAAACGAGTCTGAAAACCACTGTTTTTCCTGCCATTTCCCGCCTTTGTCTTCCCCCTTCCCCCATCAAAATTCGATTTAATACGCTGCACGGTTTTTCACGCTTCCTCTCGCTTCGATCCATTTCGGCGCCAACCGCTACGGTGATCGTTTGGCCTAGGACCTACCGTTTCTCAACGCTTCGTACGCGGCTGTAGGTTAGTCGGTCGTCGATTGAAACGTTTAAAATCTCTGAAGTCGCCGATAACCTTCCGAAGAAATATGAACGCTCGCCAAAATGTTGATCGAACGTTGATCGTTCGGATTTTAAGGGCGATAATCCCGTGCGTAGTCGAAAAGACGGTATCGAAAGGGGGACGTTTATCGAACGATGGCGAGCATCCCGAAAACGACGACTCACGATCTCGCTTCAAGGACGCGCGCCATATCGGCAATCTCGAAACTCTTTCTCCCAGTGCAGCCTCGTTTACGACCGCTTTGCCGAAGTAAAGGCCATTCGAACGGTAGCGATGCGTCTATCGCTTTGGCGAGATTAAATCGAGACATTTCCGGCGAAGTAAATTATTATTGCAAAGAATCTCTGGTATCCCAATAATCTTTTCGCGCCACCCCCCCCCCCTCCCCTCCCGCCCGCTCTTTGGAAAGCACAGCGCTGGATCGTAAGATAACGCATCTCTCAGGAAGCTGCCAAACGATTCCACCGTCCGCGGTATTTCTCGGCGCGAAAGGGAGGATCGGCTCGCACGAGCCGGAATTGTTCCAGGAGCGGCAAGACCGTCCAATTACGATCGGAGAGGCGAGTTAATTGTTTCCACGCGGGCCACCGGCTCCTCTCGCGCCCCTCTCGTTCCCCTCGAGCCCCCTGGCCTTTTACCGGGCTGACGTAAGGGACTTAACGTTCCTATCGGCCGGATTAATTAGTCGCGAGGATAATCGATACCGCCCCGCCGTGCTCGCGGCCGTAACTGCGCGTGCCACCAAATAACGTCCTCGTTATCCGTGTCGTTGGAGTATACTTTAAGCGAGGATCCCGGCCCGTAAACCGCTCGCCCCGGGCCGTTCGCCGCTTCCACCGCTTCCACCGCTTCCTCGGCCTCCGAGGCCTACGAGGCCCCTCGCAGAGGCCGCGCGCGCCTAAGGAGCATTCGGTTATAATTACGCGGACAGGTTAATTGCGTTATGCCCGTAATTATCTCGGCTGCCGAGCGCAAGCGGTTCTCCCTCCGACGGCCGACGGTCGACGCCTCGAATCCCACGACGCGAGTATACCTCGGTCAAGGCGGTTCCACGCCCGATACGAGCTTTGCGCTACAAATTCTCCCCTTCGTACCTCTCTCGCGCCTTAAATTCATCCTTTTACGAGTCAAATTCGCCTGCTTGGAAGTTATTAATATTTTGGCTGATTTTAAGGCTTTTCCCTGAGCACGATTTGACGTGTATCGTACGTCGTTTATTATTTTGCGTTACGGCTTTTAAGGTACGTTGCGCTGTTAACTCGACGCTTCCCACCGGTCTTTATTAGCAAGCGTACGCGCATATCGACCAACGTGGATAATTACGACTAAAAGCCGCGCGAAATGAAATCCCCGTATTATGACCAAGAAGGATGATCTCCACCGCGCGAAAAGACCCGGGAAGGATGTCTGGGGCCTTTTACGATAACGACTCGCATATGTCCCGGCAATAGCGAAACTCGGAAATTCGAGACGGAACGAGTTTCGCGAATCGTATCTCCCGTGCTCCCGGGGATCGTGGAAAAATAACCGTGCAATTTTTTGTCGAATCACCGCGAAGGCGTATCGCGTGTCGGATATGTTTTCTCGGCGTCCTTCGCCGGCCCTGGTATCGCGTTTCCTCAAGGACGAGGACGTTACTTCCCGTTACCTTGCGTTACGTTGCGTCGCGCCGCCGGATAACTTACCGGGATCGGAAGAGTGATGAGCCCTCGTGAGTCTGCAGAGTTGCAGCGGCAAATATCGTGTGTCCGCTCGCGGCGGTGACTTTGGCGGCGGTGGCGTGGCGCTGAGAAATCCTCGCTGCAGCTCCCAGCCGACTTCCTGGATTATCGAGGCCTTCCTGAAGTACGGCGTCACTTCGCGCAGATACTTAACTGCAACGCAAAGGAGAACGTCGGTTAAGGATGCGCACCGCTGCTTCTTTCTTTCGATCTTATTCACCGTAGAGACGCGTCTCGGGCGAATAGGTACGAGACGAGTTTTTTGCATAAAAATAATAAAGCGAGTGGACGAAATATATTTTCGTAAAACCAGGATACGCAAAATTGCCGGTTCGAATCGTCGCTTCGCCTACTATCGATAAATTGCTCAAACCGTCGCAAGCCTTCCTTTACCGTACATCTCTGGTCCTCTCGATAGTACGAATCGTCTCGAGATTTCCTCGAGCGCTCTTCCTTGCCCTACGTCTCTCGACGTTTTGACCCTAAACCTCGGCGTGCTTGGTCGCTCGGCGCGTGATCGATGTACCGTCCTCGACCCTTCGTTGCTTTGGTCCAACGGTGGGCAAACTGCGACTTTTAAACCACTCCGCGACCACTTTATCCTTGTAATTTGCGTTATTCGTAAATACGATTTTAACGCAACATTTTCTACGGCTCTCGAACGTTTAAAACCGTATGAAAATGTACGTGGCTTTTATTATCGAAGAGATTGCCCATCGCTGCTTTAGTCGTTTCAACGAGGTTTAAGACGCGTAGGCTGATGTATTCCACGTTAGGTATTCGACGAACTCTCGTTTATCGCGCCAGTCGGTCTCGGTCTTACGATCTGTATCTCGTGCAATTTCCGTAACGAGGAAAGACGAAAGAGGAAATCGTGTACCGGGTTGATGTCGGCACCAGCCATCGATCCGATATTAACCCACGTTTCCTCCGAGCATATCTAACTTTACGAGCGTTTTTTACGACTGCAACTACACGCCGATGATTTTGCCCGAAGCTGATCCGATCGCTTCCGCGATCGTGCAAACATTCGCATTGAAGCGTATCCGGACAACGGGGAAATTTAAATAAATAGACCGTTGATGCCGTAGCGAGTAATTTTTGCCAACGCAATAATTATTCGATAAATATTATTTGCATTATAAATGTGGAATAGCTGTAACGTCGAGAACATTCGGTGGGAATGGAAAAAAAATTTCTCTTAATCGATAACGCAAACTCTTTGTTCTTTGAAAACGCCTCTGACGTTGCTCCGATGGTCCGATAATGGCATATTTTATTTTTGCAGCGATATAACGAAGTGGTAGAACTCGGTACCTTTGTAAGATATTTTCGTAATACTCGCAAACGTGTAATTTCCATTTGTCTTATTTTTAAAGGAGAATCTAATTTTCGTCCTCCTCCGCGTTACTCTCCGAGATCGTCTTCTCCTTTTCGAACTTCGACGAGTTCAACCTGCACATAATCGTCGATGCCGCATCGTCGACGGTATATCGAAGGTAAATTGGATTTTGAGACAACCGGTACGTGACCGCGATGCATTATCATCGCGACAGGATACCGAATCAAAGTTTCATCCCAACTAGTCGCCGTTGCTTCTTCTAGCCACTGTTCTTATTAAGTCTCAACGAGCAACTTCGTTGCGAATGTTAAATAGGGGAATTATTCGAAGAAAGGTGCGGAATTTGTAAGATGCGGGTATAACCTATAAATAGTTATCCACGTTGCGGCATTGAAGACAAATTGGATTTTGAAAGAACCGGTACGTGATCGCGATGCATTATCATCGCAGCCCCACGCTAAATCAAAGTTTTATCCTGACCAGCCCTCGTTGTTTCTTAGCCTAGGGAAGCAACTTCGATGCAAATGGTAGATAGGGAAACTGTTCGAAGAAAGGTGCGGAACTTGGAAAATACAAAGTTTAACCCATACATAACCGTCGGCGCGTTGTCGTCGTCGAAACATCGACGATAAATTGGATTTTGAAACAACCCGTACGCGAGTGCAACGCGTTATCATCGCGACCGGATACTAAATCGAAGTTTCTCCTTATCGCGATCTACCAGCTCGATGGCTCTCGTGGAACATTCAATCCTTCTGACCGGCCACCGTTGCTTCTCGCTCTCAAAAAGCACCTTTACTGCAAACGGAAGGTATGGAAATAATTTAAAGAAAAAGTGGAAACTGGGACCGGACAGAGTTCGGGCCTTCATAATCGTGAACCGTGCGTCGATCTATACATCCAAAAAAAAATTTCTCTCAAACCAATTTATAAAGGGATACAAAGTTTTATCGTCCCGGCCGACTACTAAACAGTTATTCCTTCTTGCGCGTCGTACAGGGACGACGATATGAAATTCGAAGAATCGATCTTCGAGCAAGGCTTCGATCGAGCCCCACGCCCTGCAAAAATTTCACGATTAGGGGTGCTGCAAAGCGCGCGTCCCCCGAAAGAGGTTTTCAAACGCGCAGAGTCGAAGAACCACCGATCCAAAGCAGGTCTACTTAAATCCCGTGATAGGCACTTAAGGTCTGGTTTCGTTGCGTAAGAAAATGGTACGACCGAGAAAGGGTGATGCGCGAATCGGCTCATGCATGTACGGACGAACGTGGAAGTTGTAGAAGCTATTTCCAGAAGGATTTTCCCGATCGAATTTATAACGAGTTTCAGGAGCGCCAATCGAGACGTATGGGAATTCTCGAGGGGTCGTATTGTACATCCTTCTTTCGCGAGTTCCTTTACGATAAAAGGACTGAGCAGCGAATTAAATTGTACCTCCAATATCTCCTCGCAGAATTTGACAAGGAAGAATCGACGATGTTGTGCTCAGCGGACGCATTAAATCGACCGAGAAAATCTTCGCGACGAAAGGCGTGCGCTAATGATTCTAAGCTCGATCTATCGAACGATTAATTGGGAGGATGGCGCTGGATGTAATACGCGATCAAACTCGATTAACGGATCGCTCCGTATCGCGTGAGCGAATGCAATAAAATACCTTATAAACTTTATTAAAATTAATGCTTCCGACACGGAGTGTCCAGGGCAGCGAGTATTTCATCAGCGGATAATAACCTGCTACCGAGAGGTAACGGACTCTCATTTGCACCAGAGTTTAACGCGGGTAAAGTCGTTAACGGCACGATACACGTGGCCTTTAACAGAGTACGCGTATCCCTGCTCGAGTCAAAACTTTCATTCGCACTTTCTTCGCCAAACTCGGTTCAAACGACATATCTACGCGTGGTATATTGCTCGTTGGTGTCTGAAATAATATTTTTAACGATCGTGTATTTCGACCTCGTACATTTTTTATGCACGAGTATCGTACATTTTTTTACACATGCCACTTGTGCAATCTCGCATATAGCTTTGATCGTTGTCGTAAACGCTATTAAAAGAATTTTCGTCTTCTTCGAATGCACGCGGAAATCATCGTTCGGAACGTATCTCATATTTTTTATACGAAATAAAACACTGCCGCGTAATCTAACCTATTCGCGTAATTCATCTCTGCGTGAAAATCGCGTATACCAATCCGATATCGTGGGTCGTTGCTCTTGATACTATACTTATATACTAATTCTGCTGCGCCGTTAATTTTGACAACGCGTCGCACGTTTGACTCTCGTAGCGTATAAGGCTCATTATGTAAGCGTTATGGAACAGCATATCGAACTCATTAAACGAGTTTTATATAGCGGCACATGAAACTCGCTAAGTGAGTGCCGTATAACGGCATATAAAGCTCACTAAACGAATACCAACGTATAAATCTCACCCCGTGAGTGTTATAATATTGATATATATAGGTCGTTAGCGAGTGCCATTTATCATCGTATTTAGCTCATAACGAGCCTTTCATATAGAGCGATTATAATCGTCCGTGGAACGTCAATAGAGTTTTGTGATCAGTGATCACGTCTGCGGATAGTAACGAATAAATCAGTGGAGCGAAACTTCTATGCCCCTTGCTTGTGATTAAATATGAAATAATTAGCGATCTCTCCGAGCATGTACCGCTAATTATTTCGTAAAGTAGTGCACCTTTCACACTAATCCTGGTATTCAATTTTTTATCAAGCAGGTTTTTTTCAAGTGTTCGGAATATCGCACTTTACTAGTTATACATAACGTATGACATATGACAGTATCAACGACGATACGGATAAATTTTTCTTCCACCGCGTCTACGTGAAAATTAACGCTTCGGCATCCATGTCTGCAAACGTTTAAAAAAAACCGCTACGAATTCCTCATCGATGCCCTTTTATCGCATAGAAGAGGGTTGCTCGTGCAAGAGAGCGCGAGATGACTGCGAGTGTAAAAATGAAGAAGATCGTGTGCAGGGAGGAACGAGAGATTATTACAAATTTCGGTAATTTCAGGATCGAGACGCCCTCGGCCTTTCTCGATAAACCAGACACTCTCGCCAATTTGACGATTCGATCGACGCGAACGCTAACCAAATTTGCGATTTCACGATAATCCCCTGGCATGCAGCCCATGCGAATTTCCCCCTTCACGGTTTCTCTTTTTCTGCCGCATATATGCCCGCGATGCGGCACTTTTAAGCGACGGATAGCCCTGAAAATTTGGGCAATACCGATTTTAGCGGGGTCGAATAAAGCAAATATCCGATGCTCCTTCCATTTTCGAAATAAAATTAACACGCTCTCTGCCCAAATCAATATGGAAATATAGAATAAATGGTAACGACCAAATAATCGGGCATTACTTTCGACCAGCCTTTCGATGATACTTTATCTATCGCGTATTTAATCGCATTTTTCATAATTGACGGATAAATTCTGAAAAAATCGCGTCGCAAAGTAGGACCTTCAACCATATTATATCACGATGTTTTCTTCCCAACTTATTACCCGAGAATCTATAAAGACATTATACATGTAATTTATTCATCCGTAACTCCATTCCAATGCAACGTCAGAGCGCAAAGGACGGCCAGACGCGAATCGCGGTGTCCATCGTTTACGAGCATTCCGCGTCGAACACTAGAGTGCAGAGATGAAGCGCGGAGGAAAGTCCAGCCGTAGCTAAGAGGTTAAAGAGACTATTTCTAACGAGTCGATGAAAACGGAGCGGAGACGGGAGGGGTGAAAGAGGGATAGGTAGGAGGTGGAAAGGTTCGGGTGATGCCTCGAGAGGGACGCTCCGGAGACCAATCGAGCTCTGGGAACGCCTGGAAAATAGACTAAAGCGAATGAGCCGGAAGTCGATCTCTGTCCGTTGCCGGCGGAAGATATTTTTAATATCCGGCAACCACCCAGCCCCTGCCACCGCGCCGTCCCCAGAAGCCTGTGTGTACCGAGAGCAGAAGTACGAGTTCGTGTCTACAAGGGGAATCATTTCGTATTGAAATTGCGCGGAAATTTGACCTGACCTCCTGCTCGTGTATCGAGTCCTATGGAGAATCTTGAAGAACCGTAAAACGTAGCCCGGACCCTCGTCGGTTCCAAACCATGCGCGGATGGTAACATTCTGATCGTTTCGTAAACGCACACGCGTGAATGCGAATCGTTGTTACAGTCGCGAGGTTCCGGAGATAGATCAAAACTCGGATTTCTTGAAAGGAATGAAGGGACGTAGGTTCGAGCATGGGCCGATCTCTTTCCCTTCGTACTTTCCATATACCCTATGACCAATTATCACAGGGATGGAAGAGATATACGCGAAAATAAAGAAACTGAAATTTTGTAATATCGTTCAAGGTTAGAATTGCCAGCGAAATATTGGAAGGAAAAGAGGGAAAAGGGAGTATGTGAGTACCTTAGATTCGTTCAGTTCTTTACATACTGCGACGGGGTGTTGAAATCTCTTGGTAATCGCTCCGTCCCGTATTTAAGGCACTTTTCTGATAAATTACGGAGAAAATTAATATCAAATAACGAACAATGACGCATACGCGTTGTAAATACGAATGTTTAGGGTGAAGCGATAAATCGGGAACGCCTAAATCAAGAGATTTTTCTCATTACGGTCGCCTCCCAGCGGCGTGAAATCGCCAGTACGTATATCGAGTCGGGCCATCGGCCGTTTGTTTGTGGCAATGCAAATTTCTTCGAACGGAATGCGAGGAGACGCGAGGAGCCGTCGACTGGGAGCGGGGGAATAAAGTCTGTCCCTTTGTGCGGACTTTCCACCTGTAGTCTGGTGACGATCGACAGGTGGTAGTAGCCTTTTTCGCGGCCGAAAGGACGGGGGTATCTGCCTCGAACGAAAAGCCAATTTCTCTATTACTGGATTTTCCGGTTTATACGACAGACGCGAGCCTTTGTTCGATTTCACATCCACCCTGCCCTTTGTTTTTCCTACAATCTCGCTTAACTCTCGCTAAGTTCAACCGTCCATTATTAAACGCCGCTGTTCTTCGTACACGCATACGTATACTTTTGATCCGGTAACGATGGACGAATTTATTTTTTTTTCACGATCGCCTAGGCACGCTATTAATATTTCATTGTACCATAGTCCTAGTGCAGAATCAATTTCTAATTTATTACTTGCCGTTCTTTGTTTACCATCGATGCTTATAATCAAACTCTCACGGGTATTTTTTCCGCTACGGCATACGTAATGATCATCAAAGCTGAGGCACGATCATTCTTGTTCCTCGAGAATCTTTCTCAAAACCGGTATGCGATGTGTCAAAGCGTGCACGTACTCCAGCGATGTCCATGCGGTTCTTCCAAAGCGGCGTATTATATTTATCCAAATCTTTCTACGCTACCATTGCGAAAACACGCTCGTGCGACACAAAGTAGAGAGTTATTAACGTCGCGTTACGTCGCTTTGGAGGATGATAAGGTCGAGCAGCCTGGGAAAGAGATGGCCCAGCATCGTATCGCGCAGAGGGGATTTCTCCGTGCAAATCACAGGATTGCGCGGAAGTCGCCAAAAGGGTAGATTTCCCTTGGTGATTCGCCGGATACGCGCGCTCGATCGAGAGTAAAAACCTCCGGGGATCGGGCGTCTTCGTCGAAAAGCAAAGCGTTTAATCTGCCAAAGGACGTCCGGGGAAGACTTGGAGGATCCAAAGGGAGCGCTGAATGGAGAGCATTCGCCAGCCTTCAGCCGGCTCAAAGCGATTAGCGGCAGGTTTGATTTCAATATTCTAAATGGCGCCATTAAACCGTTCGTCGCGATTCGCGCGAGAAAATTGCTACGGGCGCGCACACACAGCTGGCCACGAATGCGCCAAAGCAGTTTCGTTTCGGTTGAAATTACGAGGCTCGGATCGGTGTATTCCCTACCGTGGGAAAAATGAGAAAGTAAGAAGCGGTCGTTAGGGAGCTGCGGGACGATAAAATGTAGGCCACGATTCGCTCGGATAACGTGGAATTCGATTATACACGGTGAAATTCAATTATACCTTCGTGTTCGAATTAACGGGTCTCGGGTAATCGAATTTTCCGATATCGAGCTTTATCCAAATGGAGGTCAAACGCTTTGACAGTTTGGTTAAACATTTATGGGTTCGATATCGTTTTGACCGCTGGATCAAAGGAATGTTTCGATCTACGCAAATGTGCACGGTTAAATCGAAGAGAAGGAAGTGTACGCTTCGCGTAAGTACCGCTTATTTGTACGAGGAGAGTACATCTGTTGCCAGGAAGCGCTGCGTTCGGATAAAAGAACGATGGGATGGTGGAAGCTCCGGATATTAAGGTATTTGAATAACGGATATGTATTTGGATGCAAGGGGCTCCATTGTGTATAAATAAGATTTGCCAAAAGTGGAGGGTCTGGTGGAATTAGATTTTGGGGAATGTTAGAAAACGCACGGCGAGAGCAGCTCGATAAATGGTAACATCTATTTTTCTTGGGAAGAAAAGTCGAGGATGCGCGTTGCAACCGAAAATCTCGTTTCCAGCTCTCTCCTCCTCTTCGTTCCTCCTTCTCCTTCGGCGTTATAGGAGCCTTTTCAACGGAAATCACGCAATTAAGAGAGCTCCGGGAAAGGACTGAATTTCCTCTGGCACGCCCGACGCGGCCGTTCGACCGAAAATAAAAATCTTACGGTTACTTTCTTCGAGGAGGGCAAGACGTTTAATCGAGCGAACGAGACTCGCGAGCATAGCATCCGCCGGCGCGATATGACGGCCGAGGAAATAAGCGCAAATGAAAACGAAACACGGACCACCGGCTTTCCTCGCATTCATATATATATATACATATATATA